>JALPQI010019855.1:0-21966 GCA_025490895.1 Thaumatotibia leucotreta | reverse complement strand
AACTAGGATTTTCTTAAAAACACGTAAATACCTAAAAACTTTTCTTTTCTCTTAACTAACATAGAAATGACAACATTTTCTTGTAAAGAACTTAAAATGATAAGAGCCAACATTTCAAAGCCTATTTTAAAAAGAAGTTGAATTACCAGTGAACACAAACGACAGTGTGCCATATTTATTAAGACAGTAGATATGGTTAAATTACTAAGCCCCCTGCCTTATTACGGGTTAAAATTATGGGAATGAAATTTGGAAATGTAAAATGAAAGCATATTTTGTATTTTATTTGTCTTCTTCATTACTTATCCTCCTGAGTCCTGGGTAAAAATCGAATACACTCCCATAAAAGCCTAAACATGGCTGAACCAAGTGGGTCACTTTGTTACCAACCTACGGAAGAAAACAAAACGTTAGATCTGTATGATAATTTAAATGGAGAACTATAGCACTGCCAAAGAAATTTGTAGGTCAAAGGAATTTTACGAATACGAAATGTGAACATAAAGCACGCTACAATACCTATATTATTCTGCAATTTTCTAACCGTATGTACGAGTAGAAATAGGGTTTTTATGTGTAGTTAAATTGCTGTACCAAATGTTATTAACACCTGAGGTGATACCAGCGCAATACCAACTTTGCTACTAATAATTGCGGATAATTAAGTTTTTATTAAAATATCTCATATTTACGTGAAAATAAGTAAATAATAGTGTTTCTTTAAATTATAGAATTAAAATTACCAATAAATAAGATATCTCAACGTCTGTTTTTAGAAAATAAGGATTTACTATTGTAAGAACGTTTCATTGTTGTGGCAATATTTTCGTAGATTCTTTGGCCTCGAACTCCAATTAGTGGTTTAATAGTAAACCTATTTACAGAGACTTAACCTCCTGCCGCCCAGAGGCCTATTAAAAGGTCTCCTCAAACAAATGAAATCCTATTCTATTTTCTGCACTATTAATTCAAATTTCACTGGCAATTTTTACTGTCTGGGCGGCAGGAGGATAAGGGCCAACTTGATAGACTCTTTAGTAGTAGCAGTATTTTGTGGAAAATTTAATTATCACTACATAGTATAAAATAAAGTCACTTTTTCTGTCCCTATGTCCCTTTGTAGGCTTAAATCTTTAAAAACTATGCAACAGATTTTGATGAGATTTTTTTTAATAGGTAGGCAGGTAGGTAATTCAAGAGGAAGGTTTTTATGTAGGTAGTTACTAATAAAATAGGGACCTCAAATAAACTTTCACAGGAGAGCAGAACATTTATAGTCAGATTTCATTTTTGTTCCAGGAAAAATAATAAATGACTTTGACAATATCACCTTGTTCTTCAAAAAAGCAAGGAGTAAAGGTAGGTAACATAAATAGTCACCACCTGCTTGAGCACCCTCCATTTTCTTCCTCGGGACCTACCATGTTATCACCCCCCTTGATTTTCTTAGTGTCTCCTCACAGATCTAAAAGCAAGGAGTAAAGGTAGATAACATAAATAGTAACCACCTCCTTGAGCACCCTCCATTTTCTTCCTCGGGACCTATCCAGTTATCACCCCCCTTGATGTTCTTAGTGCCTCCTCAAAGGTCTAAAAGAATTACCTTAGAGAAAGCCTTGTCATTCTGCCTCCTGTCTCCGCCAGCGATGACAACGGCCAGCAAGTTGGCTTGAGCTAGCACTAGTGAGGGGTAGTCCACGCCATCTTCTTCTGTGCCTTTTAGTGCTCCTTCCACTAGCACAGTCGACCACCGCAGCGCGTACAAGCCACTCTGACATGTACTTTTACTAAAACATAAGAATTAAAAATACTTCAATAGGTATTCAAAAAGAAAGGAACAAAGGTAAGCCTCACAAAATATTTGCCCACAACATACATAAATAAGTCTTTATCTATAGCTCAGGTGTCCAGTATAATTATACAGACTGGTCTCTACTGTGTATAATTTTTCTAAAACCTCATCAATAATAAATAATAATCAATAAGGATTAGAGTGACAAAACATAATCTGGATTATTACAAATTTTAATTGTTCAAGTTTACATGATTATATTTTAGTAATTATTTTAAAAGAAATAAAATAAACTCTTCTAACAAGAATTTCTCTTTATTACAAGTAACTTTAAAGTGATTTGAATATATATAAGTATCACATTCAGTCAATTAACCAGGATACAAAGAAAATATTCTATATCTGTAACAGATCTCAGTATAGCAATATTGTGAATAAGTGTATACAGAAACAGTCACACACCTTTACAACAAAGTTCTTATGATTATAAAGCACCAAATTTGTTCACTAGATTCTCATAAGGAATCATGATGTAAAAGGCAGTCAGATTTAGTTAGAAACTCAGTTGTTGATAGTTACTCAACTATCAACATTAGAAAATATTCGCAGCATTTAATAATCAATTACAATGTAAACTTACGAAGATGCAGTATTCCTCAGTTGCTCCGAGACCTCTAGGAGCACAGGCAACAAGCTTCGAAGAGTCCACTCCCTATAATTGGCAGCGAGGTAGGCTAGCAGGCTCTTCACATAAGACTGGGAGGTAGAATCTTGATACCGGTGAAGTGTAAGCATGAGCACTCGGCAGACATAGCGGACTGCTGGCTCAGTGATGCCTGGTATCAGTGAATAAATATATTTTCTTTACAAAGTTTAAATATACAAGATTGAATTCTTTCAATTCATTCAAATGTTAAAAACAACTAAATAAACAGTAATTTAACATTCAAAATGATTCCAGCCACTTGTTGCTGATTGCATAATAACATCCCCGAGTTCGGAGCACGCAACTTATTGACATATCCTGCGTTAAGTTGCAACTTACAAGCTACAAAAATAGAATACGAGATCAATAAGCTTCAGCGACCACAACCTAAAACGTCAATAATTTACCATGTTTCACACAACATAATTCATGTATAAGGTGTGCGACAATGTCAAGAATGTTATACGATGCTTCGATTTACCTTCTGTTGATAAAACATCCTGAATTTCTTTCACTACTTCACGTCGGCCCTTCAAACTTGCGGTCTGTATTTTAAAGGATATGTCCTTCAATTTCTTTTGAACCTGTTAACAAAATTGTAGGTAAAGATCCGAAATACAGTATTATCTAATTAAGAAGCTCATGTGAATTGAAATTACCTCGGAATCTGCCATTTTCTATGCACATTCAGTAAAATCCACACACGTCTTCATGCGGTGAAAATGGATAGACAGAACTGTCAAACGGTGCACCACAAAGTTTCATTTTTTTTTCAATGTAAAGGCTAGGTACACGTTCGTCCCACTGATAAGTACAGTTACGCCCTTAATTTCATCACAGTGTTTTTAAGTATGTCTCGAACAGGCTAAGTACAGCGGCAAAAAACCAGGATGCTACAGCAATATAGTATCAAAATTATTAAAAATAAAATATAAACATAACCTATATTTACTTCTGTCTTTTCGAATTTTTCGATTGTATTGTTTTATTGTATTATAAAATTAATTTCAATTTCCTATGTTGAGCCATGGAGTCCGATTCTGAAAAACCTACGAGTGTTATAGATAAACGTCGTACCGAGCTTTCAGAACTAAGTACATATATACAAACAGTAGATAATGATGTTACGATGATACTGCAAAGCCTTCAGTGGGATCGTAATAATTTGATCGAGGTATTTATAGCTAATAGAATAAGTATTTATAATGCCTGTTTTGTGTAAATACGCTGATAGTAATGTAAATTTGTATATCTGAACTGATTATGTTTCTTTACAGACTTTGCCAATGGTTAAATGTAAACATGATACCAATCACAGAGTCCCACAACCTAACCTGGAGGCCCACGAGAAGGAATGCCATTTGAGAAGCCTAGGGTACTCCGAGGAAGACTTGTTGCTACCTGACCCACTTGATGCCAATGCTAATACTTTGGTTACACTGAGTATGTATCATTACATATTCTAATTGCAGTCATTAGTCACAAACAGAGATTTCTAAAATTGTCCTTTAGGTGAAATAAATGCGTGGTAAATCATGGGGACCTAAGTGAAAGAATGGGCCTGTAGCCAGATATACCCAGAAGTCATGATGAATGTCAAAATAGACTAATGGAAAATGTAACAGGTGGCTAGCCTCTAGTAATATGGGTGATGATGAGGGATATTTAAAAGCATTATTTTTATTTATTTGGTTTATTAAAAATACCCCTAAAGGGCCATTAGGGGTAATAGGTATTCAATGCTACTAGTAGGTACAACTATCAATAAATATTTTCAAAATGTATCCCCATGTTCCCCATCAAGTGTCTACAATCAGTATAATAGTTCTAATAAATATTTGTTTCATTTTCAGATAAAAATGATATTCAAAATATTATTGATTATGCTACAAAAGTTGATCCAGTATTCAAAAAAGGTAAAACAACCAGGAATGTAAATCATCTTGATGTTTATATTTTCCTGTACAAGTTTAGTAAATGGTGGTCACCTGTGCAGCATATTTTAATTACTGCTGAAATTTGAGCCGAATTAAATGTATCCTTTATAATTGATATGCCTTAGAAGAATTTTAAATATATAATTGACAGTTAATAATCTGCAACAAACATGCCTTTGCCTCTTGCCATATTATGAATATAGGTTAATACCAAACATGAATATGGAAGGCAGAAAGAGAAATTGCAAACCAGGGTAATTGGACTGAGTTAGAGTACTGATTAAGATATGAATGAGATGGCCCAATAAAAATGGGATAAAGGCGATTTCCACTGTAAAAAGTGTCCTATTCTCAGATGTGAAACACTACATACCAAATTTCAACAAAATAATTGCAGTGGTTTTAAAGAGAAGGGATAACAGACAGAAAGTTACTTTCACATTTATAATATTAAGTATGCATAGTGTACATTATACATTTTCAAATTACTGTTCCTTCCTTTCATACTAATTGTCATCATATTTTTATTTTTCTGAGTCATGAGTGAGCATCTGGACTTGTATAGAAATTTAAGATAATATAAGGGAGAAATATACAATGCCGTAAACAAACTTTGTGATCTTAGGGATTGTACTCAAGCAGAAACTAAAACTACTTTTTAAACTTTTACACTCTCAAAATTGAATTGAAACAATCAATATTAGATAAGATACCTTAGACTAATATTGAGCTTAATAATAGTACTAGTTTAGAATAAGTAATTTCCTACCAATTTGTAATTAATTCTACTATTCAAATGGTACTTGGTTCCCCACGACACACATAGCCTAGTGGGGAGACCTCTGGTATATCTGTAAGCTGTATTTCAGAAATAAATATTCTTTATTCTATTCTTATTCTTAAATGAACACTTTTGTTACAATTTTACCATATCAGTACATTAATCTCTAAGTTTCCTTAACACAATAAAGGCAGAGGCAGCTCCGACCCCCAGCCGTTGTCGCTGGAGCGCCTGCAGCACTCCTACAGCGCAGACGAGCGCCGCACCCTCCACGACGCCGTCGTCAGCGCAGCACCCGCCTGCCATGATCTCAGCGAGCTGGCTTTACCCAGGTATCTTTAAATTAATTGGCCAGGGATGCATGCAATAAAGAAACTGAATCTTTCAATAATTTTTTGTGTTGTTGAAACAAATGCATAGGTAGTTAGGTATATTAGTAAAGGCTCTTTTAAGAGTCCAGAAATTTCAATTATACATAGCTGACAAGCAAAACTCACTATAAAAACTGTTACTACTCTTAACAACCTCTTGTGTCAGTATTGAATCAGAATTGAGATACGATCTTTATTTCAAGTAGGTATTTGTTACTTAGTGAGTTTTGCTTATCATCCGACGATAATATATAACGTCTGTGATGTAAACACAATATCAGTTGTATGCAATTCCATGGTCTTTGTAATTTTACAGTGATTTTTCTGACGTACAGACACTGAACACGCCTTTATTGCCATAACGATAGAGGCGTGTTCAGATATTTTTGCACGCTTTGGACGATACGATATATCTGATGGCGACTGTACTACTAAAATTGTTGCAGCGCGGACGGCGAATCGCAGACTAAACCCAAGACACGAGCGGAGATTATAGCAGAACTTCGTGACATGAAACGCCGGCGCACCAAGTACCGCGGCGCCGTCAAGACGAGAAACTACTCTGACGAGCTGCGCAGTGTCATCGCCACACAGGTATTATCCAACTCCTGCGACCATATATAACATGGACGTCTAACGCCAGCTCAAAAATGCACCCAAAACCAATTGTTCAATTGTGCCAAGATGGGCAGGACATGGCGCTTTTCTTAACACCGCGCATATTTCGGCGCAACATCTTTGACAAACGTTTATAGAATATAGCCAATCAAAACTTTGATGGACCAATCACAACTATTTTTAAATGGCGGTTTATGTTTTTATAGGTTGATATTGAAATTCATTACCGTGATGCATTGAAGAGGGGGTGACTCTTGTCAACTAAAATTCAGGACCGTTTTAGAAAGGGAATTCAGTATGGCGTCCGGCTTCCATGTTTTATTTGTTCGTAGTCCAACTCCAAAAACTTTGTGTATGATTTTGATTCTTATTTGAACATGTCATATTAGAATTTCATTTTGCTGACCGTAGGCTAAGCGGTTTTATTTTCGGATGAATTTTTCAGATTACTTAGGTGGATAAATCCATGGAACTGTAATGAACGTGACTATTTCATTGTCTGTTTATTTACGTACTTATGATTTAAGTTTTAAGTGTTACATTATATAACTATTAATAACTATATAACTATGATTTTGATAGCTAGATATAATAACAGTAAAATTTGCACAATTAATAAATAAACACGCTAGAAATTGGCCACTTACATTACACTCTTGCGTGAAATTGCCCAGATGAAAGAATCTTTTGCTTCAACCATTTTTTGCCTATCCTATTCATATTTCAATGTTTAGTTATTTAGTTAAGCACATATGTTTTTTTACCTGTGATTAAAAATAAGTTTGCTGCTTTTGTTTATTTCATACATATTTAAAGTAGGTGTCACAGCATCTTTAGGGCTTCAAAGACAGGTTACTTATATTTAATTTTATGCTTATTTTTCAGATGGAACACTATTCTGAAGCCCTTGATCCTGGTGCCAAAATCGACTCTGACGTCAACAAACCGAACATAGAAATAACAAATGACTATAGAAGCATAAGGATCAAGAAAGAACCTTTAGAACCAGACACAATTGGAATAGAAAAAGACTTAAGACGAAATTCTTCAAATAAATCTGAACGCTATCGTGAAAATAGAGACAAAACAAATTATAGAGAAAAATCTAAACATGATTTTCGTTCTAAAGATAACTATAGAGACGAAGTTCGTTATTCAGACAGATCAAGAGACAGATACAGAGAAAAAGAAAAGGACCACAATAGATACGACGATAAACGCAAAGGAGAAAAGATACACGATGATCGCAAGAGAGAAAGAGATACCAGGAGGCATGATCGAGATAGCTATTCAAGTTCTTCCAAAGAAGATAGCAGAAATAACAAGGATGACAGAAATAGTACCTATAGAGACAATTTGAGAAGGAATTATGAAGACTACAAGTCATCAAAACATAGTGAAGATAGGTATAGAAACAAACTTGATTCACGTGAAAAATATAAAGAAGATAAACATAAAAGGTATTATGATTACAGTATGAATGATTATCAAGTGCCCGTGAAACGTATAAAGCAAGAAAAAGACTGAATATAAACTGAATATAATACATTTATTATGTCCCAAAATGTTTTTTTATTCATGGCCTTGCATTTGACTTATGGGCGGATTTTTATTTTGGACTTTTTTACATTTTTTCTACTCAGAATCGATCCTAATAGAAATAAAAAAAGTGTCCCAAAAAAAAATTACATTGAGTTACCTACTATTTTTCATACACTTTCATCGACCGTAACTCAGTGAAAGACATAAAAAATGTATGGAATTCTCGGGACACTTTTTTCTGCTAATGAGGATCGAAAAGCTCGCGATTCTGAGTAAATTAGGGAAATCTTAAAAAACTGCAACAAAATAAAAATCAGCACTTATAACTTGCTTCTTTTGTCGATGGAGGGCAAAGGTTTCATAGTAAAATAACCAAAACAAGAGTATTAATGGTAGGGAAAATTGACAATTACGGACCACGTCATACTAAAGCAAATGAACTCAGTTTACCGAATCAATCTTCCATAAATAATAACTACTAATTACCCCCACAAATATTATTACTAGTAAAATTAAACTGCGAATAAAAATTGCAATGTAAACGAGATTTTCAATGAAGCATCCATGTAGCACTATTTTATTGTATGTATCAAATAAAAAAAGGTGTGAAAGTGTTGACTAAATAAATACAGATAGATTTAGCGGTATTCAAAATTTTGCGAATTTTGGTAAAGAACGTAGTTCGTTACCGTGTATGGGTAGAGGGTCCAAAATACGTGTAACATCAAATTTACATGTCAATTAATTTATACATAATTAGCCGACTGAACATTCGTAAACCTTATCTATTATTAGTCTTATTACAACGCTTTAAAGAACACAATACACATACATGGTCAATTGGTCATGTGGTTTACCATTTTTACACTCTAATCAGTGGTAATAAAATCGAAAATTCGTTGCCCCAATATTACAATGTTCTGTTGCACTTTTATCAACTTGAAAGGACTGTGCGTCAAAATGGACCAAAAACCAACAGAGCTGCGAGTAGTGTCATTAAAAAGGACTGCTTATGTGCTTTATTTCATTCTATAGGTGCAAAGTTGAATTCCATTGGATAATTTTGTATGACTAAGGCGTACCGCGGGCACTCTCTAAGTAAATCGCCGTCGACCAGACATCATTCATCATAGTATTTACTCCGACTGAAATACAAATATCTCCGTTTTGCGATGGAATTGAACAAAGTGCCCATAGAATGAAATGAAATAAATGTAAATACCTATTTAATGACACCACTTTCAGCTCTGTTGGTTTTTGGTCCACTCTCCATACAAATCTGCCCATGGTCCTTTGAACGTCACACTGACACTTGGTCCAGATTTAACTCTGAAAATTGAACAAATAACTATGTAATATGGGTTATTCCCTCCTGTTACCACCCATCTGTCACCACTGCTAACAACTGGGATGTTTTCCCACCCGTTACCACTAGAGCACTTGATGGTAACTACTGAGATTGTTTTCCCATTAGTTACCACAAAAATATTTGGCGGTAAAAAGAAATCCCAGGAACTTTAATTCCAAGTTACTCCCACTAGTAACCGGTGGGAAAACATTCCCAGTTGTTACTACTGGGTCGCGTTTTATAAAGTTACAATTTACAATTTCGCTGTTTGCCTCTCTTTCTAGCCAATATGTCAGTGCGTTAGAGAGGCAAACAGCGAAATTGTAAATTGTAACTTTATAAAAAGCGACCCTGGTGTAAGATGGCTTACAGGTGGGAATAACCATGTATTTGTATTTGTATTGGCGAAGTAGCTACCACAGTTATTGTTGACTATACAAAGTAGCCTATACTTAGGCGGCCATTTGTCAGAGCGTTAACGGACATCTCATTCATCTTGTTACGTTTTTTTGAAGTGGCTGAATGATTTGAGGTTGGTTTTGGTTGTCTTTGGTATCTTTGGTAGAAACGGGTGTATCTGACGACCGAAAAAGATCGTCAGATGAATGAGATGTCCGTTTACGCTCTGAGAAATGCCCAGGCGATAATTCACATATTAAAAATATAACTGGAATAAGTATATGGTGAATATACTTCGCGTAATCAGATGGCAGACGAGCGATTCACTTAATGGTAGGTATTAAATAAATTGAGTGCAACGGACCTCTCATAATTTGTTTTAATACGCCACGGGTGCCGTGGCGTGACCGTTCCACCGTCGGCCACCGAAATTGTACAATTCTCTAATTAAATGCGGGTAGATTAATTTGACATTCAGACAGTTAGTATGTTAGTTATCCCGCAAATCGTCATGCATTGTGCCTTTTACTTAGGTAGATACTAACTGAATATTATTTTATTCTAACACAAGTGGCCATAAGTAATCAAAACGCCATGAGATATATACTACTACTGGCCTTTGCGTCTATTTCAGACGATTTCAGGTGTAAATGCCCTGAAGACATCGCTTTTGGTGGCTAAATAGACCTATGCGAGAGCGGCAAACTTTGCCACAAGACTGACAGGGGAAGTTCGTGTCTGATGTGCCCCCAAGGTGCCTTTTTTCCCTTCTGTCAGCTAAGGTCGCGAACCAGGAACCATCGCAATACTGCCGACCGTCCTCAATGCTTTTTCGCCACTCTAATCGATTCCCCGCAAGCGTCTCCCAATTACGATGGTCAATTTTAAAGGCCCTCATGTCCCATGAGATAGTATTCAGACAAACGTTAAAAATGAGTTGGCACCATGTGTAGTGTGTAGGTCTAGGTATAGTTCGGGAAATATTATTTGATCGCCTGTTATCTTACTTACGACCTATCTTACTACTAGCGAAACCGATACTATATACCTAATATTTTTGCCAAGTTACTGTCGATTAGTACGTATTAATAATACTATTATATACTATAACACCGTGGTCTCTAATAACCCGAAAGATTTTAACAGTGTGTTCCTGATCACATTTAGAAACTATAATGTCGTATAAACTTTTCTGGATATCGCCTAGTTTCAGAGTTATTACTACTTACCAATTAAAAAAAACATATTTTCTAATTGTAACTCGGTACAAAAGGTTTTTTTAACGGCGTTGGTGCCATTATGGAGAATAGTCTCACTAACCTCATTAATAGATGTCAAAAAGTGAGAAATAAAAACTTTTATAAATGAGGTTTTTGTAAAAAAAAAATTAACACTCATTGTAAGTGCTAGTTTTGTGAATAACTTTTACTTTTTATGTTACAATACATTCAAAAATGTAATTTTTTTTTGCCATAAATTACAAAAGATATTAAGAATTTTTTGTTTGTTTTTACATCAAAAATGCGTGGTTAAACTCTTTCGGGTTATTAGACCACGGTGTATATTGCTTCCAATTTAAAACTAGTTTAGACTTTCGATCGTAGAAATTATGGTATAGGTAAATAGGTTCCCTAGATCCTATTTTAAGCATCATTAAAATATACGCCCGTATTAAATAGGTACGCACTCTGTACGTGTGCCTCATGCGCCTACCAAGATGTGATTTCTTTACTAATAAAATTGATTATAAAATACCTAATGCTTTATTTAATTGATTGTATCTGACGTTTTCATTAGAATGTGTGGGAGATATCGACGAAAGCTAGGCTTCAACTTCGCTTCGTCGCTCCTGCTTATTAATCTTTTGAACTTAACCTTACTGTCTTGGTTTTACCCTGATCTGCCTCATTCGCTTGATTTCTAAGTTTATGCTAATCCATATTAGGATGAATAAAGTTATATTTAATAATGTTATGCATATTTCAATTACGTATAATCAGTAATTTCGTCGACCGTAGGTTCAATTAGGGTAAGGGACAAAATACGACTTTACAGGAGAGCCCGACAAAGTTTTTTTTTCTGCTTATTCGCTCATAACTTTTATTGTATTTGACCTTTTCTGGCTCCGATTTCACACGTATTCTTATATTTTGGTGCTCTTTCCGCCTAAATAGTATTTATTTACGTAAACTAAATAATAAGGAAAATTGGTGTCCGTTACTCTAATGTGTTTCATTACTAACGTCGATTACACTCGTAGCGATTTATAGTCAAGTCCCTTACGCTAATTTGACTTCGATTTACAAATCCAATATCATTAAAATAAAATATAGTAAGGGTATTTTAATGATTTTTGAAATTAAAGCAAAATAATGTAAGATAGTCTATTTGTAAAAATATGCTACGTGAGTTTTAGCGTAAGGATGATCCGTTTTGAAAAATAAGAAAAAAATAAATGTGTATAGGAAATTCAAGTCCTATTGTTTGTGTGGTTTACTTGAAATGTCTTATTCCCTAACCTGTACCTACGCTAAGTTTTTTCTTGGAATGAAACATAATTATTTTCGTAATAATATTTATTTCTTGTCAAAAAATAAACAAAGATACAAACATAAAGCTGATCAGAATCTCGTTTGAGTATTCAGGTAAAAAGTAAGTTATTATGTTTGATAGTTTTACCACACAGTAATTATCTAAAAATAATTATGACAGAAAGAAACCTAAATAATGTACTTTTTTCTTTTTTAACAGATCTTTATCAGTTAAATATAACCTACTTAAACAGTCTTAACACAAATAATAATCATTTTTATCATTCATAACATAAATTATAATAAACATTTTTAACAGGTGTAGTATTATAACTTGGATTATTTCAATTAACTAGTATAAATGAGAATAATATTATGTCGCATTATGTAATTCGTACACTAAGTAAAAGATGTGAAACCTATCTCGCTGCGACATACTGTCGCGCCAATCATGTTCTAAGCGTGTACGAGAATATACCCATAAAAACCAGAGACATAAAAAAAGTGACTGAAATAGTTTGATTGTGAACTAGAGTACAATACAATACAAAACTCTTTATTGCACACCTCACACGTAATAAAGAACAAAAGTTCACAAAACAAAAGAAATACAAAAAACAGAGGTCACAAAAGGCGGCCTTATCGCTAAAAAGCGATCTCTTCCAGACAACCTTTGGGTAGTGGAGACACAATTACAAAAAGTAGGTGTAGGTAGTAGGTGGTGCAGAAAACCTATCGAGACTATCGAGAGTACCTATCGATATTCTAATTGTTCTGTGGTACCGGTACCACTTTAAGCTTAACCAAAACGTCCCGCAGACTGATAATAACTACGACTAAAAAGAACAGATGAAGGCAAACCTGAACCTAAAGGAAAATTTTCCTTGTTAATTTTCCTTTACAGCCAATATAAATCCAGCATAAAAAAACAATATTCACAGTTACTCATCATGGCTGCATTGAAACATTTAAAGACTACCCTTTTTCTTCTATTCGTTGTGGCTGTTGTCAACCAAGCTGAAAAGCGTGCACCAAGTTGCGATAACGCGTGCGGGTCAGAGGGAGACAAACCGGGGCATGTTGCCAGCAAGAGGGGTACTCGGGCTTCAGCCGCTGCGATGGTCAACAGATATACTGCGAGGACACGATGCGTGGGGGTGGCATGGCTTGTACGCAATGTACCCCCGCCCCCAAAAACATGGCCATGAAAAATTCGACCATGAGTAACGTGGTCTCTGATATGATAATGTTTCCCGATCGAAGAGTTCTGCATGACAAACGATATCAATAATCATTTAAAAAAAACCGACTTCAACCGATATCTCCAAGATCCCATAATCAGACCCCAACTTGATGCCAACGGGACTAACTCGGTTTATTCTGAAATCGGTTAAAAATTTATTTATGGAAATCGGTTGACGTGGTATCGAGTTATTCATCCAATTGTCGTGCACAATGCACATGCTTAATGCCAATTAAGACTTATAATTATCAGAACTGGACCAAATTATAATGGGACCATCAGCATTCGAATAAAAAAAGAACCATCGAAATCGCAAACAGTTGTATTGAGAACCTCCTCCTTTTTTAAAGTCGGTTGAAAACACTATAATTCCATTTTATAATTAACTTAATGAACTTTGTTATCGGAAGCCTTGGATAAGAAATGATGGCAAAGTAAAGAGTTGGAAGAAATTACTTCATATTTTATTATTACCTATTAGTACAAATTTTGTTTATATAATTTTTATTCATATATTAGCTTTGAGTTTTTCAAAAGTCTTCAATATTATAAGTACTTGTATTGTTTCTAATTTTTAATAAGCATGTATGAAATAAAAATAGCGTATCATTGGGAAATAAATGGTAAAATTGATTTTAGTTTGTATATTTTGCATACTGCGCAGAACACCCCTTTAATTAGGATAATTTTTTGTTCATGCCTTGTCGCGATTCTACACAATAGATTTCATATATCTGAACGTGATCACTTGTGTCTGCGACCAATAATTATATAACATGGACGTGTAACGTGTTCAATGTGCCAAGATGGGCAGGACATAGCGCTTTTCTTAACACCGCGCATATTTCGGTGCAACATTTTTGACAAATGTTTATAGAATATGGCCAATCAAAACATTGATGGACCAATCACAACTATTTTTAAATGGCGGTTTAAGTTTTTATAGGTTGAAGAGGTAGTGACATTTGTCAAGTAAAATTCAGGACCGTTTTTGAAAGGCAATTTAGTATGGCATGCGGCTTCCATGTTTTATTTGTTCGTAGACTTGTGTAATGATTTCTACAAAATCTTGAGTCTTCCTAGCAGCAACTCTGCACAAAAAAGTCTCTGTCAAAGTCAACGCAAACTTTTTTTTATTCAAATAAGCATAGCAAAAGCACTTTTGAATGTACTTCCAGTTTTAAAGCTAACCTACTTCGGGTTCGAATGCCGGCGAGGGCATTATTTGTGTCTTTATTTATCACAAATATTTGTTCCTTGGTCATGGCTGTCTACTCGTATGTATTTAAGTATCTATAATAACATTAAATTATTCATTCATTCCGTCAAAGAAATATTCTGTCAAGTATAAAGTTTAAACATAACATACAAAAAATTTGCGTAACGCACACATCGTATAAATTACTATGCGAGCAAATTAAAGTAAGGAACAATTATTTCAATACAACACGCAATCACTTTAGGGTATCGGCAAAATATTTTTTTTCGATTCCAAAATTATTAGCGTAATAACACTTTTGTTATTTTCTCATCAAAAATAAACCGTGTAAGGGTCATTCCCTAAGTGCAAGGCCGGTTACCTTGTTTAAATTCGGTTGCTTACGTACATTACACTAATTCTTAGTAGCTGTGTAGAATTTTTTTCTAATTACTTTATTTTTTGGAGCTATTTTGATCCGGTACACCCTAAAAAAAAATAGGGTAAGGAACATTTTTTTAAAGCTAGAATTTTTTTATATACACCATTCGAAAGAGCGCAAAATTCTGAACAAAACTGTATACTTAACTCATTTTCGCCATTTTGTCCCTTACCCTAATTGAAGCTATGGTCGACGATATGCTTAAGCATTATGGAATTTTATTATTTTGCCTATTCAATGCACCAGAAAAATGTTTATTAAATCATATGTATGGAGTATTGCATTATATGGAAGCGAAACCTGGACTATGACACAAAGGGATAGAGAGAGGCTGGAGGCATTTGAGATGTGGTGCTGGCGCAGAATGGAGGGAATAAAGTGGACAGATAGAGTAACAAATGAAGAAGTGCTGAGGCGAGTTCAAGAAGAGAGGACATTATTGGCAACAATAGACAATAGACGAGACAAGATGGTTGGCCATCTCATTCGACATGATGACTTTTTGAAGAACATTATAGAAGGAAAAGTGGATGGAAAGAGAGGAAGGGGAAGACCAAGAATAAGATACACTGACCAAATAAAGGAGAAGGCGGGCGTCATGTCGTATGAGGAGGTGAAGAGGACTGCTGAGGACAGAGGAGTGCGGAGACAGCTGCATATGGCTACACCGACAAGAGCTCAGAGCTCTTAAATTGAAAGAAAGAGAGCCTATTCAATATTATGCTTAATTATTTATGCCAAATCCGTTATGCGAATTCATATTAGGACTATTAATATTAGGCATATTAAAGGGGACCCATCCATAAGACTCGTAAGCCACCATTGCAAATATAAATTAAATTCGTTCGTTTCTGACACGACAAGTCACAAAGAGGATGCACTGTGTCGCAGACATGCGTGTCGAACCTAATACCGACAAGTATGTAACTCGCAAATTATGTTGCTTGCATATTGGGGCTGATTATTTGCTCGAGCAGTCGTGCTAATATCCGATTGCGTAAGTTCATTCCTAGTAGTCCGGGAGCTAAACTTTAACTTGTTCGAGAAAATTACATTAAATCCTACAGTATATTTATTTCAGGAATATGATAACACATCGTTTTGTGAATCTAATTATCCCTGATAAATGTGTGGAGGTTTTTTCATAAAATCAATATTAAGATTTAATTGTTTAATAAAAAGAAAC
Source organism: Thaumatotibia leucotreta (assembly GCA_025490895.1). NCBI lineage: Eukaryota > Metazoa > Arthropoda > Insecta > Lepidoptera > Tortricidae > Thaumatotibia > Thaumatotibia leucotreta. The sequence continues at coordinate 5,872 of JALPQI010019855.1, read as the reverse complement.
AATAAATCCTACAGTAGGGATTTATTATCCGAGGGGCCTAACTGAATATTTAAGACAATATTTTAAAAAGTCACCACTGAATAATCGTAGATATAGTCAGAAAAAATAAAATTATTTTTAAAATTCGTAACAATCAAACAGAAATTAAACAAATGGTGATTTTTTACTATAATGACCCAACAATTATTATACTCATCCAAAGAAAAAATTACGTCAGTGACTCAATGCTAACAATTTTTTTTACAGTTTTAACTGATTTACGTGCAGGCGCATTAATTCTACATTTTATTTTTTTAATGTACCTCTTGTCAATAATTAGTTGTGGCACAATACCAAAAAAATCCCCTATGTATACTCTAAGCATTTCCTACAATTTTCGAAATGGTTATTGTTAAAATAAATCGGAGCGGCGCTGACGTCATAAATGCGCGGCCGGCCGCAGGGCAGCGGATAAACGTAGGTGGGGTACTATGTAGACAGGGCGGTGCGTCAAATTACAGAAGAAATTTCGTAGAAAGGAAGTAGAAACGTCTTAAATAAAAATTAGTAGTAAAATAAATACGTATTAAGCAGTTTTTGAACTGACGATTAAAAATGTAGGCACCTATACAACTTATAACCTATTAGGGGCCTGTATTTAATTCCCGACGCAAAATGAGGTGTTAAAATTATTCAAAAATGTATATATCGACACTGGAAATTTCAAATGTCGTAAGGGACATTTTGTCGTAAGTACACTTTGAATTGCATAGAACTCAGAAAATTTTTCTCTATCGATCTGTATAATTAACTTTTTGATATCGCTTCAAAAAAAGGAGTTACGGAGTGAACAAATTTTGTCGTAACTACATAATGCATAAAAAAAGTGTTGTATGGGTCAAATTCTTAATGTGAATGTATAACGTGTCCATTTCCGACGTAGTATATCCTACTAAATCATAAATCCCTATGTAGTAAGTTACTACTAAATGAAATAAGTACGAAACTTTGAACTTAAAATGGCGTAAGGGACAACTATTTTAGGCTTTTGTGCGTTACGACACAATCCCGAAGAATAGTATGGCTCTAGTCTTTAATAAACTGAGTCGTATGTACACATAAATCAAAATAATATTAATGTTTGTAGTCGTAACTCGCTTTCAAATTTTATAAAGTATACGTTACTACAATAAATACGTTACATGAATGAGAGTTACGCCTCAAAAAAGATGATATTACAATCATGAAAGTTTTTTTTGTGTACGTTATAACATTTTGTTTCGTTTCTTATAGCACTTGTAACAATGCTGGCGTGACTTGACCCGGGGCGTCTTAGGAGGCGGGGTGAGGGCAGAGTAGTATTTTTACTACCACATAGCCACTGCATCAACTAGCGACTCACGCACATTTACACTTCCACCCCTGGAGCATAATTATACATAGCTCTAATGATTTCTCTCTGGACGGCCAATCAAGGCAAGTTGAGTCCTACAGTTCTCTTTGGGATTCTATTACGGCCGACGAAAACATGCCTGAGACAAGGTCGCTATTGCCCAACAGCTCGCCACAAGCAGCCCTATCTTTTTATTATCTCCCTGGGAATCACGATCCTATAAATCCCTGTATTTTGCCAATTGGAGAAATTTACTCTGTAGTACGCCTGCTGCAAGCCATTCACGGGCACAACAATATATATCCCAGCAGACGTAGAATCTATTGAAGAGTGTAATGAGCTATGGTCATAAAGGTTGCATGGGTCAGAGATAGGGCTATAGTAATAAGGTCCGGATACCTGCCATATCATCAACTTTATTATTGTTGTTTTGGGCTAATATCCGCCGCACCGAGCAGTTATAATATATTTTGATAGTCCTTTTTATAACTTATAACTTCTGATTCTCGTTGAGTCCAGAAAATTACAGATTCTAAAGGCTTTAATTGTGTGTAACTCATTATGGTCTACCTAGGTGGACATTTCATTTATGCATTTGTGGTCCGTAAGAACAGAGGATGTCCGTAGCAGTTTAATCGTGATAGTTTAAATCAATATGTTGTGATGTTGGATAGCAGTTTCCTCTGATTTTTGGCAGAACTACATATTGTAGGGGGAGGGGGGGCACATTGATGCACGGGGCACATTTATACAGTACCAATATTTTAAAATCGAAAAACGCCACGAAGTCTGCCACATCACTAGAACGCTCAAGGACACGCACAAGAACGATAGTTGTGACGACGCTCGCCGCCAGTTTGCCGTTGGCCGTCGACGAGAGTAAACGTGTTCACGCTGCCGCGTAGTAAAATTTTACGCGAAATTTGATCGTATCTCAGAACCGTCTTATTAGTTATATCTGCCGGTTAATATTGCCAAAGGTAAGTTAATATATTCAAAAGGATTTTTAATTATGTTTTTGACCATATAATTAATCCATAATTAATTAAATTATTTTTTTGTAAAAAAAGTCCGTTGGGGCACTTTGATTCAGTAAGCAACGGGGAAGAATGATACGTATCAATCTGCCCCTTTGGTGTATTATTCTGCCCCGTTTGTGTATTAAAGTGCCCCATCACAAATAACAATATATTAACATGTTTTTTTACAGTTTTTGTCTAGAAAACGGTCCTCACCTATAAACCTAAGACTAATAGAAAATATATTAGTGAAGAAAACTTTCAAGATGCTATACGTGAATTACTCTCGAAGACTTTATCTATACGCAAAGCGACCGAAAAATATGGCATCAAAGCTCCAATCCTACAACATCGCATAGAGAAGTTTAGAAAATCATTTGAAGCAGCCGGACTATCATCTACACGTGCAGCACTATCTTCATTACAAGCAGCATCGTGTTCGTCAACAGCAGTATCACCTGTACAAGAACCACTAGCACTGTCTTCATTACAAGCGTCATCGTTACAAACAGTACTCTCATCACCACAAGCAGGACCGTCATCATCGTAAGCGGGATCGTCATCATCACAGGCAGAACCGTCTTCATCACAAGCAGAACCGTCTTCATCACAAGAAGCACCGTCAATGCAGATGGCACAAGCAACATCGTCTACACCACACGCTGTTACGGTAACTCCATCAAGCATCTATGGTTCCAAGTATATAGTCGCACAAGTATTTTCAATAGAACAAGAAAAGGCATTGACGCAATATTTGTTGAATTGCAGTAAAATGCACTACCAGCTTTTGGTTTTGGCATATGAGTACGCAGAATACTCTGGGTATAAATATTATGCTAATATTGTTAATTAAAGAAACTTGAGAGATTGATTTATTAAAATATTGTTAACACGCTTAATAAAGTGTATTGTGTGATCTCAAATAATAAGATGGCTTTTATTTCTATTTTTTAATTAATAAAACAACGTAGATCGCCCTATATGTATATCACTATCTTCGTGGATGTTAAATAAGCATCAAACTGCCCCACCCTATGTATCAAAGTACCCCACAGAAGGGGCAGAATGATACAAAAACGATTTTTCATTTAAGTCACTATATTTTTATACCTAAATACTTTTAGCGGCTATTTCGTAATAAAAATATAAACTGGTATATTAGTCAATGTACACGTCAAAATAAATATTCACATATGGTACTTTTCGTCCATTAAAAAAGATTTTGAATTTTTGTGCATCAATGTGCCCCACCTCCCCCTATCAAATTTCTCACCCATGATTGTTAAGTATATGTTAATAGTTAGAATTCTCGATTCTGCACAGGCTTTGTTTCTTTTGAGCTCAAGTAGCTCTTTATTATTTTTGTTATTGAACCCTTGGATAACAGCTTAGGAGTGAGGGTTATGTTGATGGATTTCTACTTTGCAATTGCTCTTAACTTATCTTATCACATCTAGTTTGTTTGTTATCCAAGGGTTCAAGAACAAAAATAATAAAGAGCTACTTGAGCTCAAAAGAAACAAAGCCTGTGCAGAATCGAGAATTCTAACTATTAACATATACTTAACAATCATGGGTGAGAAATATGATACAATATGTAGTTCTGCCAAAAATCAGAGGAAACTGCTATCCAACGTCACAACATATTGATTTAAACTATCACGATTAAACTGCTACGGACATCCTCTGTTCTTGCGGACCACAAATGCATAAATGAAATGTCCACCTAGGTAGACCATATTGAGTTACACACAATTAAAGCCTTTAGAATCTGTAATTTTCTGGCCTCAACGAGAATCAGAAGCTATAAGTTATAAAAAGGACTAGGTACCAAAATATATTATAACTGCTCGGTGCGGCGGATATTAGCCCAAAACAACAATAATAAAGTTGATGATATGGCAGGTATCCAGACCTTATTACTATAGCCCTATCTCTGACCCATGCAACCTTTATGACCATAGCTCAATACACTCTTTAATAGATTCTACGTCTACTGGGATATATATTATCGTGCCCGTGAATGGTTTGCAGCAGGCGTACTACAGAGTAAATTTCTCTAATTGGCAAAATACAGGGATTTATAGGATCGTGATTCCTAGGGAGATAATAAAAAGATAGGGCTGCTTGTGGCGAGCTGTTGGGCAATAGCGACGTTGTCTCAGGCATGTTTTCGTCGGCCGTAGTAGAATCCCAAAGAGAACTGTAGGACTCAACTTGCCTTGATTGACAAGTAACTATAAAATTGTAAACTTCCGAACAAAAATTTTACTTTTCATTTTCAATGCCGGGCTTAGAAGTTATGTCCACACTAAGATAACGTACCGAAGTCCCGCGAAATGGCACTACCTAATCCGATCACTGGTCGTAACGCACAAAAGCCTAAAATAGTTGTTCCTTACGCCATTTTAAGTTCAAAGTTTCGTACTTATTTCATCAGATATGATTGTTAAGTATATGTTAATAGTTTATTGTTAAATATATGTTAATAGTTAGAATTCTCGATTCTGCACAGGCTTTGTTTCTTTTGAGCTCAAGTAGCTCTTTATTATTTTTGTTCTTGAACCCTTGGATAACAGCTTACGAGTGAGGGTTATGTTGATGGATTTCTACTTTGCAATTGCTCTTAACTTATCTTATCACATCTAGTTTGTTCAGCAGAGAATATAGCTCCCGTTTGGTGATTCCACAGAAAGGCTCTGGGCCGACAATGCGTGTGTTGCCATTCTTTTCGGCAAACTCATCTGCTGTTTCGTTTCCATCAATATTGGAATATCTTAATACCCATCTAAGTATAACTTCATTGAAGTCAAGGGCGTTTAATTTGTTCTTGCAGCACTGGACTAGAGTTGTCCTTGAGGGATTCTAGTGGGAGCAGTGCAGCTTGGCTGTCAGAGTTGATGTAGATGATAGATATCTTCGTTTTTAGGATTCTGGCCAGATTAATTTCCGTTAATATTAAGTAATGTCTGTCAAGAAGATGTAGGCCATTTTGCTCATGCTGACGCAAGCTCTGACTTTAGGTCACTTGCCTACATGTACCTGTGGTGTGACTTTCGACAATCATTTGGTCGTTGGTCGATTTGTGTCTTGAGGGTATTTTAACTGTATTTTTTGAAGCCACATTCAATGTGCTAACAAGCACACATGCAAGCAGCATGGATTTTCGGGAACAAAACATTGTTCCCGAAAATCTTATAAGCAAAATAAAATAATAACAGTGAAAAAAAAAATAGATGCAACTGTGTCACCGCGGAGAAAAGTTACTAAGACGTTTATATCTTTATTTTGGTCCAATGACCAAATTTTCGAATTGCGCAAGATTTTGTAAGTTATATTTTTTATCAAATAAGGAAAAAAAAATTAATGTATAGTTTTTTTTATAAGCTTTACGAAAAAACTGGGGATTTTTTTTCCTTAATTATAAATCATCTGAAACAATAGAATGAATGCATAATCTCGAGGGTAGAAATTATTGAAC
>JALPQI010019854.1:0-24366 GCA_025490895.1 Thaumatotibia leucotreta | reverse complement strand
TTTTACTTCTTTAGAATGCAGCTGAAAAACTCAAGGTGCATTATTATTATCAACAGCCAGTTTTACGAAACTATTAACGGTCTGATTTTAAGGTCTTTTATTGTTTGTCTCAAATGCATAATATTTTAAGTAGGTACCTATAATTTATTAGATAAGTAAAAAGTATTCGAAATCACTAAGTTTAAATGAAGATATTGAATAAGGCGGACGTGACCGTTGCAGATTTTCTGATTCTAAGAGGCCCATTGATTTTGCGAAATATGTTAGCGCCAGAGCGTAAGTATCTGTACCTATTTAGCATAAAGTGTGAGTGATGCTACCGGTGTTTAGTAGCAGTACCATGACTTTGCAAATACCGGTAGGGAATTTCTCAGAGCGTAAACAGACATCTCATTCATCTCGTCACTTTTTTTTGGAAGTGATAGCATCTTTTGGTACGATTTTCGGTTGTCAGATACAGCACCCGTTTATCTATAAGGCAACCAAAACCAACCTCATATCATTCAGCCACATCCAAGAAAATGTGACCAGATGAATGAGATGTCTGTTTACACTCTGAAAAATGCCCGGTAACGTTAGGGTTTACTCAATACGTAAAGCAGGCCATGGCGCTGCTCCAATATGTCAGTGCGAGGATGATAAAATGCATTACGTATCCAGTAAAACCTAACGTATCCTTTACTTTCCAACTCATGTTACGGATGCATTCACGATATTTTTCGAAATTAATTCTCAATAGAGAATGTGTATATTTCAGGGAGCCGATTCTCGCGCATTAGAGAAGATGTCGAATTCGAGATATGTCGAAAAAAAATGGCGGATGTCCATTTTCGTATTCTCAAAATGTCACAGTAGAGAAATGTCTATGCTTAGCGCTCGACATGTAACGTCAGCTATTTGTCACTCGACATTGTGAGCAAACGTCAAAATCTCGAATCGAGTAGACCGTTCGTTCTTTACGATGGAAGAGTTTATGGCAATATTTGTTGATGATGTTCTTCACGAAGCTCAACTTATGGCAGAGATCCCTCGTAGACGAGCCGAATACCGAAAAGATCCCTTTGAGATGCGTGACAAAGCGTTCATTAAAAATTTTAGGTTGTCTAAGGAGATGGTTAGAGACCTAATTAATATCGTGGAACCTATTATAGTTCCTAAGACGCAATTTGAAGTCAAAACGAAGATTTGTGGTTATAAGTACTATACTTTTTTTGTTACTTGTTGATGTTGATAAACAAATAGACAGTTGTGACAGTTCCGTTTCTTAATCACATTACTTACGTTTTATGATAATCCATTTCACAAAAAATGTAAATCTTTGTACGCTGTATTGTTAAACATTCATAAGAAAATATGAAAATAAATTTAATTGCTTAACAAATACTAAATATTCTAACGGTTTACAAAGTAAAATTCAAAATCGGTGTTCAATTTCGAATTCTCGATTTAGAATCACTACAATCGAGAAAACGGAACGTAATTTGTGATAGACATTTAAAACAGTTTGCGACATTTATCTCTAGTGACAGCGAGAATACGGTTTTTGTGTACTGTAGACTTTTTTGTGACATTTTCGATAGACATGAGGCAATCGACATTATCTCTAATTAGAGATATGTCGTTAGAACTTGAGAATCGGCTTCCAGAAGTGGCGACACCATTTGGGCAACACCATTGCGTCCCAGGATGCGATTGTCACCACGTCCACGTAGACGGTAAGAGAAAAAAAAACATTTAAAAAATAAAATATTAATATGAGCCGTAGAACTACCATAAAGGTGCGTTTAAACCAAAAGACCATTCGCTGTTCTAGCGCCCGTTCTACGAAATCAACCAATCGCGTTTTATGTACCGATCGAATTTCGTTTAGAATTAGGTTAGAACAGCGAATGCTCTTTTAGTTTGAACGCACCTTAAGCTGCCGCTACGTTATTATACCTATCATGTTAATGCGGACTTGTTAGGGTTACGTAGCCAAAATGGCAAAAACGGAACCCTTAAGTTTCGCCATGTCCGTCTGTCCTCAGCATAGCTCAGTGGCCGTTAATACTAGAAATCTGCAATTTGGCGCAGGTATACATATTAATCATGCCAACAAAGTGGTACAACAAAAACTAGAAAAAAATTTTTTTTCGGGTACCTCTCCAACTGGTGAAGTGGGAATGTTTTTTTTTTATTTGATGTAAACCTATGTGGGGTATCATTGAATAGGTGTCTCAAAAAGAATAAGGGTCTTTGAAGAAACTTTTTTTCTAAAGTCAATATTTTCGGAGATAATCGCTCCAGAAGAAAAAAAAATTGTGTCCCCCCTAACTTTTGATCCGTTCAAAAAATATGAAAAAAATCATGAATAGTGGGCTTATAGAGTACTTCAAAATAAAACTACTTCGAACATAATCGGAATCGGAACCCTACACTGAGCATGGCCCGACTTGCTCTTGGCCGGTTTTATTTTCTATGCAGTTCGCCCGCACCAAATTCAATACGCGAGTACGAGCTGTAGCCGTAGCCGTACTATGAGGGGTGCGTCACGAAGGCTATAACAACTTTTGATATAATATTCGTCGCAATAACGCTCATTTGATATAATTATTGAATCATATAACAACAAATAATATATTTACAAAAGATATAATTATTATTTTATATAATAATCAATTGAAATAATGATATTTCATATAACATACTTTTAGTTTAATTCATATTTCGTATAATTATCTTATAGTATAACGCTACTTTTCTTAAAACTTGATTATTACCAAGATATTGGCTCCTAAATAAAATTTGGTTTTGATCATAATTACTAACGAATGGGGACTAAATCTGCAGTGAGCGAGCGAAGCGAGCGAACAAAACCTTCCGAGGCAGATCCGACTCGGATAGGTTAGGTTAGAAGACTAAGGCGGGAGCTTTGCTCCCGCCTTAGTCTTCGAGGTTATTTTTTTTTTTGCAACCCAGAAAAGTTTATTATTGTATATCAAATGAGAATTATACCGTATGAAGGTTATACAAAATAAGTGTTATATTAACTATTCATTATACTAAACAATAATAGATATTTAAATATTATACCAAAAGTTTATTATATACAATGAACGATTATATACTTCGAAAATATATTTTTTGTTGTTATATCGAAAGAAAATATATTAAGTATTTTTATACGGATCATTACACACCCTACTATGAGTATCGTATGAGCAAAGTATCTTATCGAGTAAAACCTAACGTATCCTTTACTTTCTTACTCATGGTACGGCTACTGGATGGATAGAAAGTAAATGCACATTAATAACGGTAACATGGTACAGCTACTGAAACCTTATGGGTAATTCTTGGAAAATATGTCTGCGGTTGCGTTTTATTCCTCTGTCTTTTTCATACATTTTGTATAGGACAGATGATTAAGACCGCAGACATATTTTCAAAGAATGATCCTTAAATTCTCGTGCGAAACGAATTTGATTGAATAGCTTCCTTCCTTCACAATACCTACGGTAAGCGTTTCATGGCAGGCAACGCATGGCTTGATACATGTGTCGATAAATTGTATTTCTTTATTATTTTATTTCAGGTACCTGCATGAAGTAACAAATGAACGTTTGACGTCGTATGGGGAGAGGCGTGCTTCACAGCTCGTCGGCGTTGCCTCTTCCAGATCGTTGGCATTAGGCATAAATAGGGCTGTCATCTCAAAATTGGCAAAAACAAGACAAAAGGGTAAATCCCTTTGCTCCCCGGACTTTACTTTGTACTCAATACTTTACTCTGTGCCGGTAAATACTTAAATTAATTTACTAACCACTCACTTGCTTCATGTAGCTTTTGTTACATGTCATCATCATCACTCTTATTTTACATAGACATAGAGTCTATCGCAAAAATCAAAGTATGTGAGTGAATAAGGAAGTTGCTTCCTCACATAAAAAGCGTCTAGGTTTACCCCGGATGGCCCTCGGATGGTGTCCAAAGTAGGACAAATTTGGGAAAATCCGGATGTATGGCAGCCTTATGGTCTGGCCACGACATTGATATAAGACAACCGGCGGGCCGGAAAAACCATACATGCGAGAGGGAGTTCCAATGTCGAACTCTCGCTCCAACTTATGGATACGCTCGCAGCCGGTCGCCTTATGCTGCGGCCTCGACATTGGTCTAAGGCGAACAGCGGCGAGGGAATCCATAAGTTGGAACAAGATGCCGATATGGGAACTCCCTCTCGCACGTATGGTTTTCCGCTAAGCCGGTCACCTTAGACCAATGTCGTGGCCGGGCCATTAGGTATAAACAGGAAATGTAATACACTATGAGGAGATGATAAGAAAATCTAGTTCATAGATGAAATATTTATTAAAACAATACATGTCTGAAGAAAGAAACTACTAGTTTTTTATTATGAGACACGTTATAAATGTTCAGGTAATTCAAAAGTAAAGTATATATTTTTTAACAAAATAAAAAAAATACTTTTGTAAAACTACTTACAGGCCACGACATAAGCATAAAATTCGAAAAGATTGGTATGTTGCCATTCTAAGAGCAGCTCATTTGAAGACCTGGTACTTTCCTCAAATATTTCAATACAATAGAAATGCTGGGAAGGCATACCAAGGGCACCATTACTAGATAGACTAAAATATAGTGTTGAAGCATTTCAGCATACTACAAAAGCCTGCTTTAAATCTTTTTTTCAAGTTTAAGTTCAGTTGAATACATATGATCGTGTATAGATCTAGTCTAAAGACTGAGCCACACGGGATCCGTGTGCAGCGTCGGAAACGTCATAGTAGATGGCACACCGCTTGAACGTCGCGGTATGCTATCTAATATGACATTTTCCTACGCTATAAAGCCGCGTATCCACTAGAGGCAGCCTCGGGTCGAGCGGCCTCACTCCGAGGCTGCGCAAGTGGAGACGCTGCCTCAACGTGAGGCACGCCGCGAGCCGAGCCATATTTTGTCGGTCTCTGTGCCGTGCTCAAAGGTGCCTCAGTCCGAGCCGTTTAGTGGAGACGGTAGCTCGTGAGGCAACAGCTACGGATCAAGCTGAGGCGACACGCTTCGAGCTGATCCGTAGCTGTTGCCTCAGAGCGAGCAGCCTCAAACTGAGGCTATTTGCTTCAAGTCGAGGCCGCTCGACCCGAGGCTGTCTCTAGTGGATACGAAGTTCAAAGCTCACGCTACGTGTGGCTTGGCTTTAAAAAAGGTCGTGGCCCGTGGTCGCTCTACTTCTTGGGTGCGCTGGCGTCGGCAGCCGGGCGCTTGCAGGCGCAGCTGCAGCTGGCATCGCACTTGCACGACGAGCCGCACTGGTTGGTGCTGCACTTGCAACCTGGAGATATAATAGGATTTTGAGAATATTCAACAAAAAAAAATAAGAGGAAAAATGTGAAGCTTTTTGCACCACACTGAAAATTTGCATTTAGTTTTAGACTTTATTAAATAATTTGCTGTGATCCGTAATGGTCATTATATAATAATAGATAAACACAGCTCTCTGTTATTAACAGTTGAGCAAGCGAATACTATTTTTATTGGATACATAGCCAGTAAGTTCGGCCATTTCTATAAAACTATAGTCCCGTGATGATGATGAACAAATACAAAATATCATATTAATTTTATATTTAGGTACTTTCTGATGAAAACGTTGTAGATTTTTTGTTCAGCTGTCTTAAAATAATATTTAATTTTTATATTGTTCTATAAACAAAAAACCCTTATTAAAAATATGTTGCGAAAAAACGTATTTTATTGATGGACTTATCAATCACTACATCATTCCATATTGAATAATTTCAGGTCGAGGTTGAGCGCTCGTCTAGGTTTAGAACATTGCTGATATTTAATTAGCGGATGCAATGGATGCATATTAAAACCTTGCTAGTGATTCGCGCTTGTATTGCCTTTGAAGTTCCAGTCATAATTATTGACTAATATAACGCATAAAACTCGTACATACAGATCTTAGTAAATGCACGGAATAATCAGCGATAAGACCGTGAAATCAAACAATTTAAATCTAAACAACGTCGGTTCCAGAACCGTGGCAATGTTTAACAAGTCATTGTAGAAACAAACTGAAAGAGAGAATATGCAACATACTTGAATTACGAGTATGAAGTTGACTTTGATCGTCTATTAGTCACGAGTCATGAATTATTAGCGACTATGTAGCTAAACCTACGAACAAATAAAACACGGAAGCCGCAAACCATAGTAAATTGCCTTTCAAAAACGGTCCTGAATTTTTGTTGACAAGTTTCATCTTCTCTTCAATACATCACAGCAATGAATTTCAATGTCAACCTATAAAAAGTTAAGGCACTGGTCTCAGAGCGAGCTATTAAGCTTTGACCTATCTAACTACTAACTAGCTATAAACACGAACAAAATATATGCACTCCCGTGTAAATAAAAGAGACAAAGCGATACACCAAGCAAAGCTTAGTAGCTTCCGGTGAAACCAGTGCCTAACCGCCATTTAGAAATACATAGTTGTGATTGGTCCATCAAAGTTTGATTGGCTATATTCTGTAAACATTTGTCAAAATGTTGCGCCGAAAAATGCGCGGTGTTAAGAAAAGCGCTATGTCCTGCCCATCTTGGCAGAATTGAACAATTGTTTTGAGGGCCAATGATGTAATAACTAAAGATGTGTTACACCGGCTCTAAAATTGAAGCGCGCAGATTGTGATAATTCTAACAATCGCTCTTAGTTCTAACCAGACCACCGAGAGGTGTGTACCACTGCCGAGTTCTCGCAAATCACATGAACTGCGCCCTAAAATGTCATTTTATTTTATACCATAGTGAAAACTACAAAATGAAATGCAAAAATGCCCATAACATCACACATCATGCGCAATTAAACTGAATTATATATTTTTTTAAATTTTACTATTTATTGAAAATAAATAGGACGCCATTTTGACGTTTTTGACTGACTTCGAGAAAAAGACAAGCTTATGCTGTTTAAGATCAAGAATAACAAAGATAAAACAATGTTTATCAATAACAACCTTAAGAATGCACGCGCAATTGTCAAATGCTAGTTGTCTCTTTTTTATTTATTAAATACCTACGAGTAGGTATATGTATTTTGTCATCTCTTTTACGCAATTTGAAGTATGAAGATAGGTGTATGTCAACTGTCAATAAATCGTAGGTGTATGATGTGAAGTATTTATTTCGCTCATTTTGTTAGAGTATAACGTATCTTTACTTATATACAGTGGTCGGATATCCCGGTGCAACACCAGGGGATACCAAGTAGAAAAGTTAATATGGATATGACCTAAATTCCCGGGTTTAGTTTGAAAAAAAAATATATATCTGATAATAATAATAATAATAATAATAAGGCCGCAGGGCAGCTTGTGGCGAGCTGTTGGGGAGTAACGACCCCACGGACCCGAGTGCTCCCGAGAGTCGGTCAGGGTCCCCGCCTCCGGCGTGTCTTCGTCGGTCGGAGTGGAACCCCAAGGGGACCCGTAGGACTCTCAGCTCTGGCTTGCCTTAACTGGCCGTCCAGAGAGGAGTCGTCAGAGCTATACGCTCCAGGGGTGGAAGTGTAAATTTGCATAAGTCGCGAGTTGGTGCAGCGGCTGTCAAGCCACTGCGCAGAAAGCGGTGTACACCTCTCTACACTCCTGAGCCGCCTACACCGGTGTTGCCCCTGGCTGTCTCTTGTGACGGCATTTACGGGGGCCCATCTAGTCGGCGGCGAGTCACCGCCTGCCTCGATAGCAAAGAGAAATCATTGTTATGGCAGGTGTCCGGACCTCTTTTCTATAGTTCCATCTCTGATCCATCCATCCTCCATCACCATAGCCCATTAGTCTTTTCCATTCCTCCTCAATAGTCTCTCTACGCCTGCTGGGACCGGTTCACGGATATCTATTTTTGTGCCCGTGAATGGGTTGCAGCAGGTGTAAAACACAGCAAATTTCTCCAAAGGGCCTCTACGTGTTGGATCTGTATCCCCGCGCAAGCCTATCAAAAGACCGGGATTTATAGGCCCGTGATGAAAAAGAGATACAAACATAATAATAATAAGCCTTTATTTCCGAATATTACATCATAACAAGATTACAAGATGTCTCTTATTTCGGTGTGCCTAATGGCAAAGGCCTCCTCCAGCCCTTTCCACTGTGTTCTGTCTGCTGCTACTCTTGTCCAAAAGGGTCCTAATGTTAGTTTAAAGTCGTCTTCCCATCTTCTTGTTTGGCGACCTCTACTTCTTGAACCATCCCTTGGGTACCAAACTGTCACCTGCTTGCTCCATTTCTCCTTTTGTCCGCGAAGCATATGGCCAGTCCATCTCCATTTCAACTGATCTATACGGGATAGGATGTCTGTTACCTTTGTTTTACATCTAATGTCTATACTTCTGACTTTGTCCATTAGTTTTAGACCTAGCATGCTCCTTTCCATGCCCCTCTGACATTTTGCTAGTTTCTCCCTATGGTATTTGGTCAGAGCCCAGGTTTCACAGCCATATGTGATGCAGGGAAGGATGCAGGTGTCAAAAGTTTTCTTCTTGATTTTTATGCCTAGTTCTTTGCTCTTCATTATCTCTTTTAAGGCCCAATATTTCTTCCACCCTGTTGCAATTCTCTTGTCGATTTCTTTGGACATTTGGTCTTTTGGCGATATTATCTGGCCCAGGTATAAATATTCCTCTACATATTCTAGCTTCTGTCCATTGACGGATATGTCTACGTGCATGGCGTTTGTCATCATTTTAGTCTTGTTCGAGTTCATCTCAAGTCCAACTTCTCTACTTTCGTCTGACAGAGTTTGTATCATGGATTCCAATTTCAATGGGTCCTCTTCCAGTAGAACTAGGTCATCGGCAAATCTTAGGTTGTTTAATCTTGAACCATTTATATTTAGTCCCAGATGATCCCAGTCTATTTTTCGGAACATTTGTTCTAATACTGCAGTAAAGAGCTTTGGTGAAAATATCTGATATATCTGATAGGTATACTTAAAAAGGCAGCTCAAATTGCGAACATAAACGAAATCTTTGGGCGTTTTCACAAACCGTTGTTCAAAACACTTTTTTTTAATTCGGACAAGTTTGGGCGTGTTCGACTCAGGATCACGAGCTCTTTTAATTCTGATAGGTGAAAAAAACTAGCTGACGAAAAAGTATGGATATCCCTTGATGAGACCACTGATTTTCTTGGAAGATATTAGTACATTTTTAGTAAAGCCTCTTAACACGAGTGTTTCGAAAAAGACACACTTGATTGCATGTTAAATGCTACAGGTAGTAAATGGGGAAAGTATTGCAGGGTTTGTTGTACATTGCTTAAAAAACTTGTGGGGCCAATCATACGCAACGAAAGTTGAAAATGTTCTTATAATGTGTTCGTACAGTGTTGCATACTGTTAAAGGCGGGGCGAATTTTGAAAAAAAACTTATCCAAAAATGAAGCATGTTACCTGCTTGGTCCACGCTCTTCACCGGGTTGCAGAAAATATTCGATCACAATATCCAGATGTCGACACGTTGATCAGTAACATATTCATTTATAAATGAAAACTTTAAAATAATTGAAATTGCTTTTAGACTGGAGGGACGCAACATTACAATTGTTGAAGCCTTAGAAATTTTCGATGAAGTTAGAACAATTGTAAACTGGAGTTCAAGTAGGGCTACACAGATTAAATTAGAAGCAGTAATGGCACAAATGGATTTTAGATGTGAAAAGGAATCGATTGAAAATAGAGAATCTAGAGAAAATAATTATATGCTATTTTAACTTTATAGAACCTAGTAAGCCATAATTCTTTCATAAAATACATATATTTACTCTAATGTGTCTGCATAGGTGTGTCAAGTCTTCATGCTTAAAAATGTTTGATTTTATGTTACATACACAAGGATGTTTAATCCGTAACCAGGTATATTTTTTCTAACTTAGTAATTGATGACCTCAGGAAGACCATGCACCATTCAGTGGTTATTGGATACAATTTTCCTTTAACTTTAAATTAATAAAATTTTGAGGTATCTGAGGGAGACCCCACCTAAAATGTTTAATTTAGGCTGGGTATGGATATTGTTTTAATCCTGATCACGGATTAAAATAATCGTGTATTGTATGATATTTCTGTTTTTTTTACGTTCGCAATTCCTAGAAGTGGAACCTATTGTGCCTTAGTAAAAAGCTTATATTTTTAAAGCTAAACTCTTTTATTTAAGAATATTCATACCAAAAGGCTATTTGGTACTAAGGTCAATATTAAACAAAATTTATAACCTATCTTTTAAAATAATTGTCGAAATCGCATAATAATAAACGCTTGTATGTACATGCACTTATTTTGCGTTACAAAATATTACTAAACTTTACTGGATGTAATTTTGTGGAATCCCGTGGTATATCCATATAAGTATAATGTTTGAGGACATTCACCCCTTGTTGCACCGGGATATCCGACCACTGCTTATATATCATTGTTGAGGGCCATTTAATTTTAAGCTGGCGTTAGACGTCCATGTTATATTATGGTCGTAAAAATGTTTTAAGGCAAACCCAATGCAACGCCGTTCTAGTTTGATAAAATTTCCATATTCATCATCATCATCATCAGCCTGTGATAGTCCACTGCTGGACGTAGGCCTCTCCTATTAACTATGCGTATAGACGCATTAGGAGGTAAATGCCCATAATCGCCATGCTGGGCAAGCGGATTGGCGATGGCAGTAATGTGTCCACTATGATGACGCTGCTGCCCATCATCATTCTTTCATCAAATGATGGTCAGTGACACTTCAATCCCTTAGTCGACTTTTACGACACCCGCAGGAGGAATTGGGGTGGTGACAAATGTATAAAATATATAAATTTCCATATTAATTAGTAGGTATTATCAAACCGGAATCAGAAAGGGATTCGAAAGTACCAGGCCCCTATACCACAAAACTTTACAAGCGTACAATTCTACAAAATTGTATAAATTCCCATACAATTTTGTAGAATTGTACGCTTGTAAAGTTTTGTGGTATAGGCCACAGGAGTATTTTCCAAACAGGAGACATGAAGAAATATAAAAGCCGTGATTGCACGAGTTCAATAATAAAACATGCGTGATGCTGTATCAACTGTATAATATACAGGTAACCAGAGACCCTGCGAAAAATATCGTCCGTTGACGACCAAAACTCACTTAAGTTCTATTTCACCAATTTTTTATTCGAAGATAAAAGAATACATTTTAAAGTTCAATTGAAATACAGCATACAGCTCGTATCTCAGTCCCGATTCTGGAAAGCCATAAAACGTTGCTAAGAGCAGTGGCAGTTTTTATAGTGAGTTTTTGGTGTCAGCTGATAATATTACCTTTAACGAGCAAATGCAATAAAATTAAAGTACTCACTATCACCGCAACCTCCACAAGGCATCGTTGCAAATTCGAGTATCAAAATTCGAAAATGGAATAATATTTACAACCGTGTTCTCTGCTTGAAGGAGTGCGTGCTATTGGCTCAATTAATAACGGTTCTGAATGTAAGTACTGTTCATTTATCGGTAATTTACCAATGCAGCTTGTTCGGATTAACGTGAAAGATTATAAATTTATCATTTATCACCTTAGAGATTCGAATATAGGTAAAAATGTATCTGATACTAAGCATTTACGGATAGTAGCTGTGTTGCTATCTGGGTTTACCTCCTGGGTTTCAAAATCAAAATAATTATTTTATTCAAGTAAACCTATTAATCGAAGTAATTGTGAAAACACAAATCAAATATTTTTTAAATAAATATTTTGATTTGTACTTTTAGTTTTTTCCCGAGTAGTCACACTACTTAAATCTAAATAAATATTACCATAAACGGTACTTACCTACCGGGAAACCTATAGTATCTATTAATATGCATTTTTGAATCGTCTGACACAATAGCAAGTAAAAAAAGAAACTACTGCCTACCTACCTACGTTGCCTCCAAGCTTTGGGTCTCTCTCTCTCTCTCTCTCTCTCCTCTCCTGTACCTGTAGTTAATTTCCATACGTAAGTTTTTTCCGGATGAAACAAAATGTAGGTCGGTTCTTTACCTGAAAGATTTATACCCGCCTTCATGAATAAGCTCCGTTTGACGTACAGTGAAAAACAGCTTTACGCAAGCTATCTTAATTTTATGTAGTCTTTTATATATGATAGGGGTGTGGAGCAAGTAATTCTGTCATTTACTGTACATTGCTGGCGAAGTCTTACCATTGGAGTATTATACCGCTGTGAGTGCCACCAGCGGTGAAAGTTAAACGGAGCAATTAAACCACTTTTAATGAATATGCAATGTTGTAGCAGAGTGGACAAAGACAGTTGTTTACCTACTTTGTTTACAGAAAGTAGGTTAATAATTAATAATTCAATTGTTACATATTATATCTCATCCAAGTTATCTAAATAAACGATAATCTACTTTTAAGTACCTGTCTACTGGCACGAAATCAAAGTGCCTGAGACTCCTTGCATAAAAGTAACAATAATGTGTCAAAAGTGTTCAGCCAATCGTTTACTATTACTTAAATATTATCTAAAAGCGATAATAAATTAGTGTTTCAGTATAATAACTAGGCATTAACGTGTTGCTATGCTGCCGTGGCATACCTAAAATGCCGTTATTGTATGGTAAGGACAACTACGATAAGACAACCATTCCGATAAAATAGAAAATTTGGAATACTGTGTACACTGTACCTACTTTGTAACTTGTACATGTAATAATATCCCTGATCTCGGCAATTTATTTTGAAATATATATCAAATTATATCAATCGGATAGCAACTCTTTAATAAAGTATCCGAACGCACAATAATTGAATAGAAAGGACTCTATTTACGCACTCTTCTACCAAAAAGCATACCCAGTAAATGGTTTTACATATACATTACCCCTTTCGTACTCCGTTTTGCAAGTGTCGGATTCACTAAACATACAATGTAATCGAACCAAATCGGTTTGGTTCTGTCGGGGAAAACTTTAGTTAGTGTCGTGCTGCATTTTGCACTCGTTCTGTAATTGACTGCTTAAATCCGAAACTTAGTAACTCGTGTTCTATTTTGTTTTAAATCTGACCCTTAATGTGTATGTAGCAAAGCTGGTTTTAAAATGTACCGTTGTGTAAGATGTGCATTTTTGAAATTAAGTAAGTGTTGCTAATGTCCTTATTTTGACTCTTCAAGTGGAGTAGAAAGTCAACTTAAATGAACAGTCTGTTTGAATATGATAAGATTGTAATTATTAATTGTTATTGGTACCTAATATTTGTTACTGATTTTACACTCAAATGTGACAAAGATATTCATCGCTTAGAACATAATCAACATTTTATTGATAATATTCAATTTGAATCTTCCCCATGAATCTCTTGCCGCGGGTGTCGTAAGAGTCTACTAAGGGATTGAAGTGTCTCTGACCATTCTTTGATAGAAGACTGATGTTGGGCAGAAGGGTCATCAATCATAGTGAACACATTACTCCAGTCGCCAATCCGCTTGCCCAGCGTGACGATTATTGGCATTTGGGTCAAAATTCTTTTAGTTGTCCAATTTGTGTCCCTAAAAAACGTGACGGATTTGTGATTTTTGTATGAGATGCTGTTTTGTTTTCAATTTCTCGTGAGTAGATTAAAATCTAGCGTGAAAAAGAAATACAACTCCACCGGTTTTTTTTTGTATATACTGAGTCGAACAGCGACTAAAAACGTGAGAGAGTGGTATAAAACAAGACAACGAAAATAATTTGGACCCATTTACCTCCTAGTTAATAGGAGAGGCCTACGTCCTGCAGTGGACTGAGATAGGCTCATGAACTCATGATGTATTCCATTTGAATAATAATTGCAGTTTCTTTTGCAGAACATAGGTAATCTTTGTTACCTCTTTGTTTTCATAGAGTCCCATTTCAAATAACAAAGGAAACTGGATTTACTGTTTCTGTAAAATTCACTCTGTTTAACCCCAAGGGCTAACAATTTTTACTGACTTTCGAAGTACTTCGTTATTTCTGACCCACTTCACTCACTTCGAACTCATTGTCAATAAAAAACCACTGTGTGGAAGATAGTAATAAAGGTACTTATCTAATGGTTTCTTTGGTTCTCGCAAATTTCCTATCCGAGGTATTTTATTTTTATATTATTTATTTGAGGCAAATAAGTTGGCTGTACAGCCCACAAAGCCAATAAAAGATGTCCAACCCATGGGCAATAAGCTCGCTTTTTAAACATAGATTAGTCCCTATCCCTGCCTACCAAGCTGGCAAGCTGAAAGCACAGACTTAACCTACTTTGACTCCTGGCAACACTGGGACTCCTGGCAACACTGGCCAGGCCAACAACATCCCGCGTAATTTAATCGTAATAAAATAGAAATAGTAGTTTATCGCGTCTCGCATAGTGAAAAAAGTGCTCAATAAACTTTTAACAAGTAACACAAATGTGGACAAACAGAAATTTACCAGAATAAAAGACAAAAGTGAGTAAAACAAAGTGCAAAGTGATACCAAGCTCCATTGACCAATACTGTGAACTTTACACAAAGAAAACAATTTTTAACTCTTATTTCTTTATCCCAGTAAGTGTTTCATCCGAAGATTAGATCCCTAATAAACTAATAATAGTACCATAAGTGCAATAAGTGCAAATATCATTGTGCCAAAAACTAACCTTACTATTTCAAACGCCAAATAACTGCCGCCCAGAAAATTCATCGGTACGCGCGCCGCGGCTCACCGGACGTTGACCTCAAGCACCATATGATACAATCTCGCCATACAGCGCCGTCACGTAAAACCCGAAAGAGGCAATAAGTGAAATAGTACACTAATCTTTATACAGTATTCTGTTTATTCATATTCCGAACTTTACCTAAAGTGTAATTTGTCACCAAAACTGGACGCAGCTATACTTCGTTTTATTTAAGATTAGAATTATCTGTCAAACGGGTGAACAAAGAAGCAGTGGTCGTAAACCTTCCTTCTTCGATTTCGGCCGATACCACTGAATTTCTCGGAACTTATGTATATACATATCATTTGATATTTACCAATAGCTGAACGCATAGTTTTCACATTTATTATTAACCCTTAATTCGATACCGGGTAAAATACTAGACATCCAAAATACAAAAATCTACACAAGAAACCAAAACGCTGAAGCGAAAACTAAGCAGTGTAAGTGTATTGCTTAATGATTATTATTCTGAAAAAAAATGTGTGTAGCCAACAGAAACGCTAGTTTGTCATAAATCGCCGCCAAGATACCCAATTGGGAAGGACACGTCGCCCGGCCTAACGTTAACAATTTTTTTTTTCGTAATTTTGCATGACAAGGTATTGTTTAATTTGCACATCTATTTAACTAAATACTTGAAGTACATATTTCTATTTAATTGAAACTTCTAACACAGTTCATCAATGAGTTTATACCTTGCAAATTAGAATGTCTAGTATTTTTCCCGTTGGCAACTATGCCATGTTTTATGTTGTTGTTGCTATGTCCAGTATATTTCACGTTGCCAATGATACGGTGTTTTAACTATGTCCAGTATTTTTCTCGTTGCCAATGTTGCCGTGCTTCATCAACACATTATAATTTCGAGTAAAACCACTCAAATGAAATGAAGATGGGACACTTTTTATGTAAAAACCAGTACTAAGTGACCTGCAATAACATCTATATCATAATATCGCTATTAGGCCATTTTTTTACATACTACTCATAACGACGTAGGTACTAATAACGAAATAGGTCTTCGCATTCAATGAGCTTTTGCTTGCCAATATATCAAAGAATTATTAATATATTTATATATTATTTTTATGTAATGTATTTCTAATAAATCTGTGTGATTTCAAGTCCAAAAAAAGTTTCCTAGATGCCGAAAGCTCAGACGAGGAAGATGCTGCACAGCAGTACTGAAAACAGCATATTTTCAGTGACTGCCAGTATTGATTTTTGATTGGAGTGACTTAATTTCTTTTATTTAAGTCCAACAAACATGTAAACAAAAGTCAATCTGAAAAAAGTTTTGCTTCCCGTATGATAAGGACATCATTCGGACATCGCTGTTGATTATGAGCCAAGTAAACTAAGCCACTCTAAATGCATTGATTTTACTAAATTGTGAACCTAAATCGTAGAACCTGTGAACTACAAATGGAAAAAAAGATACACTGAAATCACAGGCTGACATAGAACCAAGTGAATTTATATTTACCATTTATAAAAACTTATATTTTTCTATGTCAGCCTTGAATTTCAGTGTCCCTTTTTTTTTCATTTGTAGTCCACAAGTTCTAAGATATTACTACTTAGTTATTGAAATTATAAGTTTTTTAATAAGGATTTTAACATAAAATATCTAGTTTCATATAATATATGTAAAAAAAAATTAAAAATATAATAAACTAAATTAAGCGTACAATTGGCAATGGCAAAAATACTGGACGTTCAAGCCCAATACCTATTCACTGCATAGTTAGCAACGTGCAACATACTTGACATATGATTTCTGAAAAACTATCCATAAGCGATTTTTTTTATTAATTTTCTGTTATTTAAAATCATATAAATAGGCATAAAAACCATAGTTTTATGTATTTTTTCAAAAAAAGTGTCGTTGTCGATTTAAGGGTTAATTTGTTGGCAAAACTGTATTTAAAAAAATTATAAGTGTTATAAGCAAGATGGCGGCAATTTAGAAAAAATATATATATTGAAAGTTTTCGTTTAGTGTTTGGCGGTTTTTAACAAAGTATTTTTTTTTATTTGTAACTTTATCGTACCGATTTTACATTTACTGAATTTAATGAAGTTTACAGTCTAAAATTTAACAATATTTGCATATTTAATCTGGCTTACATTATGCACTCCCAATACTTTTAAAAGGCATGCATTTAAGGATTAAAACTATCGGTATAAAAGCGGACACGGTGTCATAAAGACTGAGCAGATAACAATACTAAGACAACCCTACGCATCGGCAACGTCGTTTAGTATTATAGGCGGTCTGGGACGCTCTAATGTAGTTTGAATTTGGTAACAAATTAGAAAATAAAACTCAGGTGACATACATAGTTTTATTCACTGTCAGTGGAAAAGTCCGAGGACTCGGAACCACCAACGTTTATAATATTAATATTTTTTTCCACAGTGTTATCTATTACATTATCTAATTTCATTTAAAAAAATATATTCTTTGAAAATGTTATATACCGTAGCCAACGATATGCCAGCAGTCTCAGCAGTCTTTTTCACACGTTCCGAATTAGTGGGATATTCCTTTCTATGGCACATTTCTTAATTTGTAAATATTCAACCACCATCCGCTTTTCACTGGTAGTCACAGGATTTTGCTTTCATCCATTTTAAATGTGCACCAACAAACAAAATATCTAAATAGATCAACAATTAATAACGAAATTGAACAAAAACGATAACAACAATCTTTAAGTAAGCTAACAGCAATATAAAACACAACCGACTCAACCGACAACAATATGAAGTCGAATGACAGACAGTGACATTTTAAAATTGTGTGAGAACTCTGCCTCTTTAGGTTTTTTAATGTACAACCTTTCCATGAAAAAATGCAAACGCAATTTATTAAAATTATTATCTTTTCATCTTAGAATATAAATTAACTAACATTATGTTTCTTATCTGTTCACAACACTGAGTAGTAATGTGTATTAATATAGCATGATAATAAATTCGTGATATTTAATAACTCGTATTTACTGTTCGATGCGCAGAATTTGCCTGTAAAAAAACCTTATATCTCGTTCTGCAAAGGTCTTTCTAATGCTAAAAAAAACGAAGTATAAATAAACACGAAATATCAAAAATAGAACATACCGCGACATCTATACTTAAGTTGATGAAGCTTTTTCACTGCCATCTAAATACTGCGCATAGAACTACGATCAGCCTGCTTACTGAAAGTATAAAGCCCTTTCCCCAGCTATCCATTAGAGGGCGTTATACTTAATACCTATTCCTTCAATATGGGTCCTCCGGCGGTATGTGTTAAATGCAAAAAAAGAATTTCCAGTAGGCATTCACTGGACTGTTCTTCTTGCGAAAATCGATACTGCATGGATTGCCTGGAACGCATCGGAGTATCTACTAAGCGATTTAAATTAATGACTATTGCAAATAAAACAAGTTGGAAATGTCGCGAATGCTGCCAAAAACCTTCACCTAGCGCAAAAACAAAGAATACAAGCACTCCTCTATCGAAACCTGCTACATCTAAAATAAATGCAGCCCCAGAAACAAGAGGAAACCCGGATCTGCCGCAAAACAGCTCGATGTCACTAGACACAACAGTAGAGAGTTCCATTACACTCAACGAGTTAGGAGATACGCTGACGTCCCCGGACGTAACTATCACTCCCAACAAACCGATACTGACAGCTTCATCTTTCATAAATAACTCATCTAAAAATGAAGATATTACGCTACCAGTAAGCATGACAACTCCAATAAACATACAGACTAGCCCTTTATCGATCGAAAATTTCACGAAAATACTAGACGAGCGACTAGATAATCATAGAATTTCGATAATCAACCAAATAAAGGCCACTGTTCAAAGTGAAGTTAACGCAGCATTAGAGAACTTAAAAGCTGATTTTAACCAACGCACCCGTTCCATATGCCTTGAACAAAAAAATATGAATAACGAGATTAATTTAATTACAGAGAAAATAAAATTACTACAGGAAGAAAATAATAGCCTACGTAATGATTTGAAAAATATAGAAAAATCAATAAAAACAGATAAACGTACAAAAGAAAATGACTCTCCAGCTTGCAAGAAAATAGTTCTGCATGGCCTGGAAGAACAATGGGGAGAAACTGGCGATTATATAGAAAAAACGCTCGAAAACATATTCCGAGAGGTAATGAATATAAGTATCGTTGGACACATTGAAGATATACACCGAATCGGGAAGCGAGGAAACAGACGTCCCTTAGTCATTGAGTTCCTAAGCAAAGAAATGACTAATTATATTCTACTGAATAACAAGTACTTCAAATATTCTGGACTAAGTGTCACAGAATACTTAGACGAATCATCCCTATTAGAAAGAAGAAAACTAATTGAAACCCTGAAAGAAGCAAGAAGATCCGGAAAGCACGCAATAATAAGAGATAACAAACTAATTATTAATGGTAAAGAAATCACAATTGACAGCACAGAAACACACACACAACAAAAAAGAGGCTGTACTAAGAATATAGAACAAAACCAGCAACCTGTAGATGACACTACGGGAAACTATTTATTTCGAAACTGACTTCAACTTATTTATACAAAATGTACAAAGCTTAAAGAATAAGACACACATAATAGAAGCTCTTCTTGTAGACGAACCATACCAAGTCTTATGTCTAACAGAAACGTGGATCTCAGAAGAACAAAAAGATGTAATTCAAATCAACGGATACGTCACTGCAGCCAGCTTTAACCGTAAGATACACAAAGGCGGTGGTGTATCAATAATGTTACGTGATCATATCCCTTACCGTAATTTACCCGATTTCGCAGAACTTTCAATAGATCTAGTTATAGAATGTTGTGCAATAGAATTAAGTTCCAATATAATTGTAATCACCCTATATAGAGCAGACCGTGAGATTGAAACGTTTTTCCATGTACTAGAACAAATTTTATATAAGCTAAAACTAAAACACCAAAAACATATTATCATCACAGGAGATTTTAACATAAATAAATTTGGCCAGTCAAACAATTATAAAAAACTCATAGATATGATGCTTGAATATGACCTTCATCAAATTGTAAATGAACCCACAAGAGAAACTTGCACTAGTTCAACTTGCATAGACCTATTATTTACCAATAACAAAAAATACACAATAACAGTTGAAGAAAAAGGAATATCAGATCATAAAAGTCTGCACTACGAATTTACAGAAAACAATCCATTAAAATATAAAAATACTTATAAATATATATACAAAAGAAGTTTCAATAATTATAATATTATGATGTTCAAAAATGCGTCAAGTAAAATTGATTGGAATAAGCAAAACATATATTATAATAGCATAAATAATAACTATAACACATTTGAAAACAAGCTGCAAGAATTACTTAACATATATATACCATGCAAACGTATTAGACAAAAAGAAAAAAAAAAGTAAAAGTTGGCTAACTAAAGGCATAAAAAAATCATGCCAACACAAAAGATTGCTTAAAATACTAGTGAATCAAACTAACGACACAGTTATTACAGAACACTATAAACAATATACAAAAATATTAAAAAAATGTGTGAAAGCAGCCAAACGAATGTATTATATAAACGGTATGTATTTTTCTAAAAATAAAACAAAAAAATGTGGTGTGCCATAAGACAAATAACGGGGAAAGAGTCATCAAACACAAAATTACAAAATATACAATTAAAAATATCAAATGCGGATATAAATTGCCCACAACAGATTGCTAACCACTTTAATAATTTTTTTGCAACAATAAGCAATCAGTCACAAACCATTCCCTCTATAGGTTCGGCTAGCCAAACTCCTGCTGTTAACTCCATGTATCTACATCCTGTCACTGAGAAAGAAATACATAAAATCATTAAAAAAATGCCGAATAAGTTCAGTTGCGGAATAGACGAAATACCCCCTGTATTAATCAAATCGTGCGCAGACGAACTCACCCCTCCAATAACAAACTTGATAAACCAATCCTTCCGTGAAGGTTGCTTCCCTGAAAAACTAAAAATAGCTAAAATCAGACCAGTATATAAAAAAACTGGTAAAAAAGATGATCCTAATCAGTATAGACCCATCGCTTTACTTCCCACGATATCAAAAATATTCGAAAAATGTATAACAACTCGTATCAATGACTACTTAATCAAATTCCAACTATTAGATCAAAATCAGTTCGGCTTTAAAAAAAATAGTTCCACAACCCTTGCAGTATACAATTACATACAAACTGTACTAGAACATATCAGAGAAAAATCTTACGGAGTTGGGTTATTACTAGATATGTCTAAAGCATATGATCGGGTTTCACATCCCGTACTTCTACAGAAATTATACAAGTTAGGTATCCGTGGTCCAGTTTTTGCTTGGCTTAAGTCTTACTTGCAAGACAGAAAACAATATGTACAGATTGATCAATATGATAAAGAATTAAAACAGTTACAGACGTTCAAATCCACCCCCAAAATTGTAAATAATTCAATCCCCCAAGGAAGTGTGCTCGGATGCGTGCTTTTTTTGATATATATTAATGACCTGGCTAAAACAACTAATCACACATGCATCATGTTCGCAGACGATGTTTCACTCCTGTTTAAATGTCCTACAAGTAATGACGCAAACTATCACATACCCGAAACATATAATACAATAGTCAACTGGTTAGAAGAACACAATTTGTTAATTAACAGTAAAAAAACGAAAGCCATTCAATT
The DNA here is from genome assembly GCA_025490895.1 of Thaumatotibia leucotreta. Lineage (NCBI taxonomy): Eukaryota > Metazoa > Arthropoda > Insecta > Lepidoptera > Tortricidae > Thaumatotibia > Thaumatotibia leucotreta. Next base: position 2,869 of record JALPQI010019854.1, on the reverse strand, counting down.
CAGGCCCCATCAAAAACATCCAATAGAATTGGGCAAAATAACTACATTACTAAATATAGACGAAGTACCGGATTCAACACTACTAGGTTTCACAATAGACACTCACTTAGACTGGAAACAACATGTGTCTCGAATAAAAAACAAACTATCATCCCTCATTTTTGCACTTAGAATCTTGAAAATGAATACTAATGAACCTTGTGCTCTCTCAGCATATTATGGATACGCTCACTCCCTACTAAGTTATGGCGTCCTACTTTGGGGAGACAGTGTAGATGCACATGACGCATTCGTTATGCAGAAAAAATGTATACGTATCATCGCAAATATCCGGAGAACCACAAGCTGTAAACCACATTTCATCCGACTCCAAGTTTTAACATTCCCCTCAATTTACATATTAGAAACAGCAAAATTTGTACACAAGCATATCCATCTGTTTGAGTTTTATAAAAATCCCCGCCGAAACCAATATTTAGCTCTACCCGAACCAAAAATAGAAATGTATAAAAAAGGCCCATACTACAGATCCATTACTATTTACAATAACCTACCCAGTGTCATCCGATCTGCAGAAACATATAACAAATTCGTAAATAAACTGAAACAACTGCTGGTTCATAAAGCGTACTATTCTGTAGACGAATTTTTAGAAGATAAATAACAATAGCGCCTTTCTACCTTATCTACACCAAGTTTATAATATTCATACCATAAGTCCTAGATCTAAGTATTTTATCTTTATAATTAATAGATGTATAAAAATTAATGAGCATAAGCTTAGCATTAGTTATAAGTTGGCAATAATGTTTCTTGCCATAGTAATAATAATTTAAGTTTTGTCAACAAGTACCAATGTAGTAGGTATTTAACACCTGTTATGTAGATACTAGATAGATAACAATTAATGTAAATGTATTTGCTACGCCCATCAGGGTTCATGTTACATATGTTGTTCATGAGTGCAATTTAATAAATAAATAAATGATAAATGATAACCTATTCCACTAATTTCAAATGTTGGAAGATGCATGTACAGTTGTACTGCATCTATTCCTGTCAACTTTCTAGTTTATCCAGTGTTATCATCACTTGCGCTAAAGTTGCCACTTTGAGGTAGGCAATGCTCACGAGGAAAAGTAGAGAATTTTCAATTAGTTTACATAATAATAGTTATTTGTTTTACTAGGGAGCAAAGTGATTGTTTAACTCTCGTGCAAATATTAAAACCCGAGCAAGCGAAAGATTCCAGAATTTATAAAATGGAAATCTTGAGCAATGCGAGGGTTTTAAAGCACGAGAATTGAACAAGCTTTGCTGCCGAGTGAAACACAACATTTTTCACCACACTAAAGCGAGGAAACATTGCGAAATGAAACTCAAACATAACAAATTAGAAGGTATTTATTTGCAAGTCCTCAACTTCCAAAAAATAAACAAATCAACAAATAATAAAACAATAACCTCAAATATTTATCTTGGCGTGGCAATGCTTAAAAATTCGGGATAATTCCAAAATGAGACTCATGTAGTTATTGGCGATTTTTCTGTGATTTTCGGAATTATCACACTTTCGCATCTCGCGAATTTCAAACTTGAAAATTAAGAGTGAAAGAAAACAAAACACGACCGAACTCGTTTAAATTTTAAAAGAAAAAAATATTCGGATGCGTTCTGAAATTTGCATAGTGTCAACACTTTCATTTTCCTATTGTTTTTATTTGTCGTATTTTTAGAACTTTTAATTGAAAGCCTTTTACAACAAAATGTGGTATTTAGTTTGGATTTTAGCATATCGTCCATTAAATACAAAAGCGACAGAACTCAAAAATCGTGAAAAATGATTTTATTGCAAAAACGACATTATAAGCACTAATATTTTACGTGACACTAAGACACCTGTCGATTTGACGTTAGTAAGTATCAAAATTATGCAGGTGCCCTTTTTGCACTATTGCTCTTTCGAGACTAATTTCAGTGCTAAACTGCCATTTTGTCAGTTGCGACTTGACTGTCGACCAAAACGCACGACATTTTTGTGAAAAAGTGCCATGAAACGAAAAAATAAGTGATTACGTTAAAAAATATGTAAGCAAAAGTGCCATATTTTTAGATGTGGCCGTTTTGAATAAAATAAATACGTACGTATATTATGTTTCTTTATATAAAAAGGAGTCGCAAAACGGAATGTGGCAGCTTTAATTTTAAAATATCCTCTTAAATTTGATTTTTCATTCATCAAAACTGCCGTATTAGGATTTGCAACCTTTTTGAATTAAAAATATATTCGAATGCATCAGTCACAGGAGCTATATTTATACATGATGCTGTTTTGAATAAAGTAAACATGTGTGGTTTAGATTTCTTTATAAACAAAGGAGCCGCAATACGGAATGTTGAATTCCAAAAAACGTTGTTGCATTTACAACCGTTTTTAATTCAGTATAATATTAAAATCCATAAATGTACCAGATTGAATAATTGAGTATCTTTTGCATGAAATCTTAAAAAATACAATATATCTTATAAAAACAGTAATTGTAAAACGTGGTACTTTGTATTGTGCTCGTTTTACTTAAAAGTATATTAGAGATTGTGTGGAAGATGGCTGTGAATTTTGTGTACCTATAATTGCGACTACGAAGAAACAATAATGGCATAAACTTCGGATTATTAAGTATTTGTCATACTTTCCTGTTATATTATTTGTATACCGGTGTATGTTTTAACGAATCTAAAAACTTATATAAGTAGTATTTATTTTTTCACTTTTGGGAATGCCAACATAGGGATGATGACTGTATTTAAAATAAATTATTAGACATTATGCATGGCATCACACACGAATAAATTATTACTGAAATATAGA
>JALPQI010019853.1:0-29227 GCA_025490895.1 Thaumatotibia leucotreta | reverse complement strand
GATTACAATCTAAATCTTCAAAAATAAAATTAGTAAAAGACATTAGTAATTTTAAAATATCAACTTACAAAATTAAACTTAAAATTTTACGCCATAATATTTTCTTCGGTTACCGCGAAATGACACATGAAATAAACCTATGAAAACGGATAAACTCGCGTATGATTGATGCGTGGTCTTGCGTGGTCATCCGCAGACCACGAATCCTGTAATGTTCCAAACGTCGGAATGAAGTTAAAATTAGTTAATATACGCGAGTTTATCCGTTTTCATAGGTTTATTTTACGCTTTAGTTGTAAAATAGTAATATCGCGATACAAGTGCGAAAAAAAATAAGTTCGAAATTATTGGCGATAAAATGTTCGCTACCAACGCAGTACCAGACCTATACAACAAAATAATTATGGATATTTTGTTGAGTTGCCTTATTTTTTGTTGACCTCTGTAATGGGTTAATTTGAAAGTGTATTAACTACCTAATCTTGTAATTCGTATATTCAGAGAGAGTTTTTGAGATAAATATTAGAAGAACTACCTATGTTTTAAAAATTGTTGATTATTTCTAACACTTCTTTTCCAAAATTTAACTAATAAATGTTCATGTTTACAACATACCAGTAAATATCAATATTGTAAATTTGTAGGTCACATAACGCCTTGATCCGACTAAAAGTGTTAGAAAATAGGGTGCGGCTGTTCTAGTGTTAGTGTAAGACTGTTTCAATGGTAGGGGTGCCGAATCGCTGTAGCCAACGGAACAGTGATCCGTTGTCGATGGGCTTAATGATGGATGATGGCATATCCGAGCACTGGATATTAAGAAGGACTTATCACCGTAGGTGACAACCCTGTCTGGCATTATTTGATAGGTGGGGACATGATATGGTTTATTTGTTGTATGCAGGAAATGTTTGAGAATTGATTATCGGGAGCATTTCGGCGATACAAGTTCATCTCATTTTAATGTCTGCCTTGAGAGCGCGGTGCAGCTCTCAAGGAAATAGGTCTGAATTTAAATACGAAAGTCACGAGTAGACTTGAATGTGTATGAAGTTGGGACGAGCGGAGTGCCCAGCAGTGGAACAAATCGGGCTTGAAGATAAGATTCTGGTAGTAATTTTGTCTACATAAACGTGATTCATTCATTACTTCGGTTCTTTTGTATCAGGGTGGTCCAAACCTTAACGTCAAAATTTTTTTTTTAGATTCCTCGCGTCATCGGCTATCAGAATATACCCCATGTATGTTAGCCGATTTTTTGTAGTTTTCGAGTTATGAATTTTTGAATTTTTTTTTCTTTGAGAAATTCTGAAGTGAAGAAATTTATTATTAACAAAAACTATTGGGTTTTTTTAATAGTTTACTTTTGTAAAAGTATTACTACAAATAAAGCATTTACTGACAAAAAAATTTACGTCCTCGCTTTAATACAAGTGTGATAAAAAAATACCAAAACCAAAATTTTACGTTAAAAACGCATCAAAATAGCATTAATGTACGTAAATAAAAAAATAAAACATATCCCAAGGATTTTTGGTATTCTAAAGCCTGCCCTAGACCTCAATCCTTCGTAAAAGCAAAAAAAAATGATACTTAATAATGAGGATTTTTCGGAGTAATCGGTTAAATAAACTTAAGCCAGTACCTTAACGTGTTCGGTAAATCATATACATAAGTGAATGTTTACTATCATACTAGTGTTTCATATTGTTACCATTAATTACGAGTATAGATCTGACGTAAGATAGTCATTATCTTACAGTTTTTTTTTTTTTTTTTCGTATTACTAATATGTAGTCTTGACACTTGGAGACTTTATACATCTCCGAGATTATCTTTTTATTTTAATTTTTCCTATTTTAATGTATATTATGTCGACACTTAGAGTCCTTTACACCTAAGTAATTTTAATTTTGTATTCAGATTTTCTGTCCTAGTTATTTCTATTTCTAATTTTTTTTTCTTGTGATAGTTGTCATGTATGTAACGGGCAAGTACGAATATAAATTCTCATGAAACTAAATATGGTCAGCATTCATAGTATTTAAATTATATTGTCTGCCTGATAGCTTGCACAGTCATGCTCACTTTAAGGTCTCTGCTTGCGGTGGCGTCGTTGATCGGGTCGCCACTTTCCCGAAAGAAGGTTGAGGGAGGCGATGGCTGAGATACGCGTTATACTCGTGAACGGGTGCTGTTTGCGGAGACCGGTCTAATCAAGCTCACTCATGGCTTAAATTCAAACAATTTTCCTGCTGTTCTTGATATGAGAATTTGAATTCGCTACATGTTTGTTTATTTATGATTATTTAATATTATGACGCATGGAGACCTTATACATCTCTGAAACATTTAGTGAAATGTATCCGTTTGTTTTCTTTTTACTCTGACAACTAGAGACCTTTACATCTCTAGCAGTATAATAATGCTAATTTTAACGTTTAACTAAAAACAATTGTATGCCCTTTTACATATATCTTTACATCTATACATTTCTCAAAATTCATTAAATTTATATAATTGTTCTGACTATTAGAGACTTCATCTCTAGTTAATGTACTATATCTGTATTTATATTAAATCAAATTTATGTTTCGTTTTTAATTAATGCATGTTAGCCGTAAGATGTTATAAAACTATTATTTGAAAAAAGAAAGTCCCGCTGAGTTTCTTGCCGGATTCTTCTCAGGCAGTGGTGTAGGGTTAGAACCGGAGGTAGTATTTTTTTCTCTCATTCGCTATTTAGTTTAAGGATTCAAAAGCGCTCGTTGCTGGGCCTAATTGAATAAAGAATATTTTGACTTTGACTTTGACTTTGACTTAAAAATAAGCTTAAAATTTTTTTATTTAAAAATAAAGTCAAATTTCGTCTGTTTGTTGTTCTTATCAATAAACAAAGACAGAAAATACCACGAAAACTCAATTTGTTTAGTTATTATGCGAAATTTGACTTTTTTTTTAATTAAAAATTAGAAGGTTTTTTTTAAGTTTATTTGACCGACTATTCCGAAAAATCCTCACCATTAAGTATCACTTTTTTTTTACTTTTACGAAGGCTTAAGGTCTAGGGCAGGCTTTAGAATACCAAAAATCCTTGGGATATGTTTTATTTTTTTTATTTGCGTACATTAATGCTATTTTGATGCGTTTTTAACGTAAAATTTTGAATTTGGTATTTTTTTATCCTACTTCTATCAAAGTGAGGACGCTAATTTTTTTGTTAGGAAATGCTTTATTTGTAGTAATACTTTTACAAAAAGAAACTAGTTAAAAAACCCAATACTTTTTTTTATAATAAATATCTGCACTCCAGAATTTCTCAAAGAAAAAAGATTTCAAAAATTCATAACTCGAAAATTACAAAAAATCGGCTAACATACATGGGGTATATTTTGATAGCCCATGACGTGAGTAATCTAAAAAAAATTTTTTGACGTCAAGGTTTGGACCACCCTGTATAGTTTATTTAATAAGCACTGATTTACTATCCAGCAATGGCCATAAAGTTTTCATAATATGATTTACTAGTACCTATACAAACAACATAATTAAATCAATCTTGTTTTATTTATAATGCATTTCTTTCACTGAAATTACACAAAACTTTTGATACTTAATATAATTAATTACGTTTGCCTTGGTTACTATCACATTTCAAATTAATCAAGCATGCGCAAAACTAGAGGGTCATTCCGAATAGGTGTATTTAAACCACTTTCATCTCGTAACCTTAGTGCTTTTGAAATCTGCCATTCTCTCATAGTCTTCACACGAGTCCCTGGTATCAGTGGGTCATCCATATAAGTGGCATTTCGTAACTCGTCTCTAAATGTCCGTAACTGTTCTTTTATATATTCAATCGGTATTTGCGATACGGCTAGCATTGACGCTTTGTCGTAATCTATTGGAGAATTGGGTACATTCTGAGTGTCATATAACTCGTAGATTAGATGTTTACCTTTGTAGGCAGGCGTTCTGAGGAATACGGAGTAATCATTACCAACGTGGAGGAAACCTCGAAGATCTGATTCGTCACCTAGTGTGTTGTCGCCATTTATGAGTTCGAAGATCTTGTGAAGCCTTACTGCTCTACTAGGTACAGTGAATACGCAAAGTGCAAGGAACGGACACTGAAAAGTAAGTTGTTGATTTAAAGTGTTATTTCAGCAATACAAGTTTTTTAGAGTTCCGTAGTAAACAAGGAATCCTCACAGTTTCGCTATGTTCATCTGTCCGTCTGTCTGACGCAGCGTAGCTCATAGGCCGTTAGTATTTACTAGAAATTTGCAATTTGGTACAGGTATACAATATTAATCACGCCGACAAAGTGGTAGAATAAAATATTTAAAAATATATATATTTCGGGTACCTCCCCTACACGTAAAGTGGGAATGATTTTTTATTTTGCTGTAATCCTATAGTGTGGTAGGTATCGTAGAATAGGTAATTTAAAAAGAAAGTTTTTTTCGATATTCTCGGAGAAGAAAAAAACATAAGTTTAAGAGAAAAAAAAAGGCTTTTTGGGAATAAAAATTTATTCAATTCTATTCTAAAAAACTTAAACAATTTTACAGTCATTGGGGATTCGGGGGTTAATTTCGGAAAATAAGATATCTTCTGTACTTACCAAATCCATGGCGTAAACTACATTTACTATTAAATGGAATCAAAATCTAAAACTATGGCGACACATGAAAATGGCGTTTGTGATCAATAAATGCTAATATAATACAATATACATATATGGTGATATTTTTTTCTGTGTAAGTAATAGGTTTTGGTTTTATAACTTCAATAAAAGCAAAATTCAATATAATTTTATCGGAATCATTTCACTGCAGTCAGAATTTTAAAATTACGTAACGTAAAACTGATACTGCACTTTTTAGAGTTCTGTTGTGTTTCTGTGTAAACTAGGAACCCTTACAGTTTCGCTTTGTCTGTCATTTCGTCTGCCCGTCTGTCTGTTCGCAGCATAGCCCGGAGACCGTAAGTACCTACTAGAAAATTGCATTTCTTAATATACATACGAGTACATAAATTACGCCGACAAATTTGTCGAAAAAAATTTAGATTTTTGTGCGGGTAACTCCTCTTCGAGAAAAGTGGGGATCATTCAATAGGTATTTTCAAAAGAATTATGGTCTTGAAAGAAAGTATTGATTTAAGTCAAGAGCTTCAGAATAAAAAAAAATATGCCCCGGTCTAACTCCAAAAAAGTTATGAATTAGGCTGATAGAACGCTTTAAAATAAAACTATTTTGAACATAATCGGCCCAGCTGTTTTCGACCAACTACGGAACCCTACATTGAGCATGGCCTGACATGCTCTTGGCCGTTTTTTTATTGGTTCACTCTGAAACAAGGCAAATTCCAAAAATGTAAGGACATTTTAGTTTATAAATATACAGTTAAAATTATGCGGACTCCTTACGAGCATCTCGTACCTACACAGTAGTTGAATTCAGACTCGACATTTCCCTGACAATACATACACCGTTCCTTAATCTGAACGAGGAAGAGATTAACTGCATTTACCATTTATGTAATCAGATAGATTTATGGCTGAAGCCCCTATAAATTGCTGTAGCGGTTACAATTAATACGGTTTTAATATTTTACCTCGTTAAGGGTTGATACTTGGTTATCCTCGGATAATTACTATGTGGTGTTATGACATCTAGTGTGAGTTATGGATAAAGTAGGTATATAAAAACCTTACTTTCTCGTGTCTATTTTCTTATTGTTTAAGTCGTTTGTATTGACATATTAATCATACTTCATTATTAAGAGCGCGAGAGCATTTAAAGCCAGAATAAAGAACAGTTTAAAGTATCATATTTTTCAAAAAAAAAAATTATATGGCCAAATTGTTTACTTTTTGACCCCGTACATGACCTACTTAACGAATATTAAGGATACACTGTACCATGGAATAAAAGTAAAAAACAGGTGTAAAGATAATGAAGCTTGTTTACGAAATAAAGTAGCCATCGTAAAATCAGTCTCTACTATTACATAATAGGCCCATGTAGTTCTAACAGCCATGGGACTGTAAATTGATTCTTCTATTTTATGTTTAACAATTCAATATCCAAAAGCATTCGCTAAAAAGTCGTCAAAATAAAAATAACTTCAGATAATGCTTAATGCAAAAGTTCAGGCCCAGAAAAGTGCGAACTTCAGAGACGATTTCAACAATGTTAGACTTTAAATAGTTAATAAAAATTGTAGACACAATATTCACAGTTTATTGTAGTATCGTTAATTGTAATTTAGTTAAGACCCATTGGGAAACTAAACGACCCAAAATGGTAAAATAAGAAGAATCGCTACTTAAATCCAGAAGTTTAAATAAAAGTCCATAATTATGGAGAAATTGATATAAATCTCAACCACAGCGTCTGAGAAGATAGGCAATGAGCTCTTTTTTGTAACAACACTCATACAAAGATACGATCTCATACAAAAAAAATAATTATACAGTATTGGCTACTTTATTTCGTGAAGAAGCCTTAAATATCTTTCCAAAGATGGTTACTACTTTTATTATTTGGTACCTAATAACAGCAAAAATATTGTTACGTACTGTAGACATACCTAGGACAAAAGTGATACAAAATATTGATAATAATTATTAAGCTGTAATTAATTATACCTAGACATAAATAACTAAACTTTTGAATTCAAATTGAAGGATAATCTTGTAGAAATCAGGCGCCTTAATTGTAAAAGTTTTGCCTCGCTGTTTAGCGTGATTATTGAAAATATATTAAGATTATGAAGTATGATTGTGAAATACCATTAAATTACGCACCTATTTTATTCCTAACTTTGTATTATAGGTACTTAATTAAAGTCACTAAAGACGAAATTATGCTTCATTTAATTTGTGAGCATACTCGTACCAATCTGTACGTATTTAACGTCATATTTTTAAACCTACGTGTTATATAAGGTAAACCTATTAGAAGACATCGCTCACCTAAACATTTTAAACATGGCATTGCAATTGCCACGTCAACACCCTGTATCGACTTCCGTTTCCTTCCGTTTTTCAAGCCGATACTAAGAAATACTACCTACGTATAACATTTTTACTACACCGATTGAGCTCGAATTGCGGAATCCGTTATTCTATTTGAAATTTATATGTGAGATAAATTAAAGAAACGATTGTAACATTTATAACTGTCAAAACAAAGGCTATAAAATAACATGAAAAATGTAAGTTATTTAGAGGTATGTGTGAACAGCCACAAACGTTATAAGACTTACACATTCGTATTGACGCCACCATAGTAAATCCTTAGCATCAACTCTTCCAGAGCTGCTGACTCGACCTTCTTTTGTCATCACTATGAGCGTGAGTTGTCAAAACATTACGCCTACGCTTCTCAAGGGCTCGGTCGAAGAACTTTGCCTGGGAGCATTGAACTTAGCAGAACATAATGCCCTAGGCAGATCTTTTGCTTACCTACCAACAAATAATATTATAATACTCAAATTAGAATACAGCTTGAAATCTCAAGAACAGTCCTGATTTGGTGTGTAGGTTAATCAGAGGTCGCAATATACCCAAGAAAAGAAGTTTCCAAAATTGAGATCATTTTCATAAAAAGTTCGTGATATTTTTCACCTCACATTGCTAAGAATTAAGGTTCATTTGTATGGCATTCGATAATTTCAGTCGCCTGTGTGTACGACGTCACTCAAACGTCAAATGTCGCAATCGTCTAATGGAAACATCGCGTAATAATCCCTAATCTGGAAGAGAATGTTCTCAATGGTAGCTTGCATGAGATTTTTTAATGAAAGTGTCCAGTAATGCAGTTACTTTCTTGTACCACGATTGGGGAGAACCCTGCGTCCTGTACCAGAAGCCGATATATTTACATCAGAAGGATTTGGGGCAACACTCGAGGAGCCAGAAAGCTTTGGCAGTTCCCGAAGCTCGACTAACGAAGAAATTTTATGCCACAAACCATCCGGACACAACTACAACTTGCCCATCACTGGTCCAACTACCCTTAACCCATAGATACGCCTGGCATCCACAAACACATTATGCCGGTTGCTAGTCAGCAACCAGCAATTAGTTTAGTTGTATTTATAGAAACCGCATGATAGTAAGCAGCATCCGTAAGCTTAGAAGCACCTGAAACGGTAGAGGTCGCTGATACCCATACATGAGTTGTAAAATGACACTTTAGAACTTATGTATCCCTATGGATATATTATATTCTCGACAGCAATAGAGACAAGAAGGCTAAAAGTTTCGGTGCCCCCCTTCATTGCCACAATGTATTCTATTTGAGTGCTGATAACCTTTCGCATAGAAAGAAAATGACCATATTAGTAGTGCCATTTGGATACTTTAACATATTGAGCGCGGAGAACTCCCGAGGGGAGTTCTCTGTAGTAGGTCCATTTTCGCTACAAAGCCGAAAAATCACGGGATCGACTACGAGCGTAGCGCGTAGCATTCGTCCGAAATGAAAGTGTTAAAGAGCACTCATTTTCTCATTTAGACGAGATTTGAGCAAGAGGACATTAACCGAGCTAAGATCTACTACATGAAACGAAGCGACACGTAGTGCATCAATGTCTAAGAAATGTAACTTGTTAACTAATGAATGATAGATGACATTCTAGAGATAATTTAAGCATAGGTACCAACTGCATTACATGAATAACTACTTAAATATTCATAACAAACAATATATATCTGTATTATCTGTGATATTATTGGATGCATAATTATTAATTATATTCTTCAACTTACTTATCACAAAGAGATCTTGAGCCCTAATGTAGAATTGTTAAGAGTTATAATTATCAATCGGTTGTTGATCCAAGTACAAGGTGTTGATATTTTTTAGATTTCGTTTAGATGGTGAAAATAAAAGTTATTTTTAGTTTGTTGTCGAAGCATTCCTTTGATAAAATACTACGAAAATAGACTACTAAATAAATGTACCTAGGCTATTTGCGGTATTTATGTTGTTATTTTGATGGCGATGGATAGTTGCGAGGCAGCCATTTCAAAGATGTGTACCTATATTTTTCGACTTTCGAATAAATATATAGGTATATTATGAGCAACTTGTTTTTTGTATACGAGCTTTTCGCCCCCTACTTCGTCCGCGTATAATAAGATTTTCATACGTAAGTACTGTTTTCTATAATAAAATGTGATTTAAGGTTAAAAAAAGTTTCAAGCATTTCTCATAAAAATGTATCTCCATACAAACTTTCACCCCGTTTGTACCTCCTTAATTAATGAACGTCAAAAAACGCTGAAAATACAATTCTTTTTTTTTAATATCAGCAATCTTTGTAAGAAAATTCAAGCTACCACAATAACTTCCGAGTTAAGTTTCCAGAAAAATTTAAACTGGCTTAGTGATTGTTTTTTTATTTCGCGAACGATTTGAATAAAATCATAAAAAAGAATTAACCTTCCGTGAAAATTTCAAGTCTCTATAAGTATATACTTAGATAGATACATATATGCTAAATATAAAATAGAAGATTCATCTATCTGCACTTTGTTCCTGACATGGAATCAAAAGAGAAAAAAATACATATCGGATATCTGGTACCCGTTTTGTAAGTCAGTGGTCAACGATACAGACGGACTCGGTTTATCCAACTGGAAGGAAGATAGCGCATATCGCGTCATCTGGCGATGAATCCGGGCTTAAACGACTCAGATAACTACACTGACTATTTTGCGACATCCCTTACAGTTCCATTACTCATTCACCAGTCAATCTAAGTACAATTCAGATAATAAGATTAAGTGATTTCTAAGAGCAATGTTTAAATAAACAGTCTACTTTTGTTTTAAGTCTATGCTCCATCAATCAGGTCATGCCCGAAACGTCTGGATATAATTAAACGTATGTTTACGCGATTAAGATCCGTTTGTCTTTAAAATATGAGTGACAATCGTGAAAGTTTAAATCAATAAGGTCTACTTTTGTTTTTTAAATATTGGCCCAAGAGTATGTCAAGTCTTATAAATGATTTAAAACTCAGCACGACATACAACAGTGATACTATACTTATGTACGTTTTTATTGGTTTGTTTCACATATATCTCATTTCCATATTTTACACTTCACTTTTCAGAGCTATATTTATAGTATTGAAAGCTTTGTCTAGTTAAATGTTTCCTTGTTAGCCTGAAGTAAACAAATAATGTTGCGCATCCAATTCGACTTTCTTGAGCATTCTTGCGTTTTTAATGTGCTTAATATTATTATTTCACAGCAAATCGGAGCTGTGCTACTTGCATTACACCTTTATTTGAATTTGGAGGTCAAAAATGGTAGGTTTTGCCTACTGCAGAAGAAAAATTCAATTAGTTGTCTGTTGTAAACAGAAACCTAAGCATATCTGCGAAAAACAACATTAGTAGACACACAATATAATGAAGTTAGAAAAACAAGGGCTGAAAAGGGTCTAAAGTATGAAAACAAAGCACATACCTATGTTTTATAATGATTCGCAGTGTAACCTCATTAAATAATGAGAACAACTAACGCCAATTTAAAAAAAAAAGCCATTTTTATTTTCCTCGGAAATTCAACTAAGTAGGTACTAGGTCCGTTTTTGCATATTCTCCCATTCCTTTTTTCGTTGTTTATTAATCCGTTTACAATTACACTTACTCCGAAGAATTCGGATGCTCAATAATTGAAACTTACGTTAATACTAACTGAATACGTACATTAAAATTAAACTTTAGTATATCCATTAAGTTATATTAATTCAGACATTCAATCACCTATTTTTATAAAATGTAATTATGTAACAATATTGTGCCTAGCACAAGTAGGACAACAAAGTAACACAATTTCCAACAATTCATTCCTAGCGGGCTGGAAATCATTTTAGTATCTTTATTTACTCCTAAATGTGTGAAATTTGATTTTAATGGCTTTTGGCGGTCACGAACCAGAAGTAGCAGTGAGGGAAAGCCCCCCAGATACACCAGGTTAAATCGCGGGAAACTAAGGTAGCTTGAGGGCAGCGAATGACCATTAGTTGCGGAGATACTTGTGGGAATAAATGGTACCTTTATATCGCTTTATTTCGTAATTCGAGATTTCATTATTGTCGGTATTGCAGTTAATAAATTATTGGTAAGCTCCAGAGCGGTGCTGAACTCTCCATAAATTCATTCCTTCAATACTTTTTAAATATTTCCATTTTTGCCGTTTATCCCGGTTACGAATATAATAAAATCGCAAACCTGGTAATGCATTTATTGCGGTTGTGCTAGATCAAAACCTAGCAAGGGGCATTTTGTCAAAATACATTGTTTAAATCAATCTGCCCCAAAATGTTGAGCTGCGTCTAATAAAAAAAATCTTGTATTTCTATCTCGATTCAAATCAGAGTTCTGAAACCCATCAAACCTGGCAAGTGCATATTTCACATTCAAATATCATAATTTAAAATGATATTAATTAACATTTCAAAGTCTAAAAATCTAGTAAATTATTAGGTTTTTGAGTATGTAAACGGAACATAGGTACTAGGTTTTTGAATATCAAAATTGTCCCATACTAGGATTTCGATTTTAACCAGCATGTACAAGTTGAACAAGGAATTCAAATTGAACAATAAATTAAACCTAGCTAGTCAGTAATTAGTGAAGTTTACATTCTAACGGTCGCCGTATTGTGAGAAAACTCTGCTATTAATATTTTTTAACAAAACGTTTATTTAACTGGATATAAATATTTGGATAAATATGCACTTACTACTTTGCATTCATATGGAATAGAAAACAGAAAAATAGAAAATAATTTATTGAGCCTAAGGTACAGCACCAAAACACAAATCAAAATAATTTAATTACTAAACACACACAAGACACAAAATAATAATAAAATAAGAGAAAATTAAATTAAAAAATCTAACAATTATATATTGTTGGCGCTGTCATAGTGGCTGCAAATGAACTCTACTCAGCATATGCTCTGGCATACTTAGGCATGTCAGAGCGCTGGTCATCCGTAGAGCCCAGGGCCAAGAAAAAGCACAAACAGCACAATTACAACAATCAAACGTAGTATCTGTATTATTTACAAATTTTACAATATAGGTAACCGATATGGGACAGCCGATTGTAGATTAATATTTAACTGTATCAAATAAATATAATATTAGGCTCATTATTTCTTACAATGTCAATTTAATTTGTTAATAATGGTTGAAATGATGGTCTGATGACAGAGGGGGTAGGGAGGACGGTAAATTTCTAATTGCAACTTCTAAACTACCTATGTAATTCTTAGGGAATATTCTATGTATTTCATGACGCATTGGCGTTCTGCTGTATTGTGATGTAAACTTTTGTTTTAATAAATAAATATTTCATTGTAATTTTTTTAGGCTGGCAATTAGATTCTTGAACAGAAAAATGCCATTTTGATCTCTTCCAGCAGGGAAGAAAAGGCCTGTATTCAAATAGGTGGTGTGAAAATAATATTATTATAGATATATAATATTATAGATATTATTTGTATTAAAAACTTCATTTATGCAAGTACTAGTGGGCATGCACGTGTTCTTAATTTTTTTTACTGCTTTCTTTGGGCTGACTGATAATCATAAAAGTTGCATTTATTTATTACTGGATTACAATTATGGTATGTTTGTATGTAGTATTACCAAAAATGGGTCGTGTCCATTTCGGTCATAGACTTTGTATAATGATCCAATACGTGTAATGAGTCGACAAATACGAGAACAACATCAGTATAATCGAATTCAACGTGTCCGAAGCCATCATAGATAATACAGCAGATGATAATATGAAACCATTTCATGATTGGGTGAGCCGTTAATTTCCGGTGGCGCCGATGAAATGTTTCATGCAAAACGGTTTAATACCGCCGCTGTCATTTATGGAAGTTTCCGGTGTCATTCGACACATCCCCCATGGATATGTACTCAAAATGCAAACATAATAAGCATAAGTATTTTATAGGGTTCCGTACTGAATGGTTAAAAATAGGACCCTATTACATACGAGTACACGGGATTTAGTTGTCGTTGTCTTAATCTGTGTCCCTAAAAAAGGTGACGCAGTGGTGATTTTTGTATGAGATGATGTTTTGTTTTTAATATCTGATGTAGGGATTAAATCTAGCGTGAACAAAAAATACAAGTGCACCGGATTTTATTTAAATACGCGAGTCGAGATAGCAGCTAAAAGCGTGACAAAGTGGTATGAAACGAGACAACGAAAATAATTTTGACCCTACATTATTAAAGATAATGGTACGGAACTCTTCCTGCGCGATTCCAACGCGCACTTGACCGATTTTTTTTTAATTTACTGGGTCGCGTTTTATAAAGTTACAATTTACAATTTCGCTGTTTGCCTCTCTAACGCACGCACTTATTGGCTAGAAAGAGAGGCAAACAGCGAAATTGTAAATTGTAACTTTATAAAACGCGACCCGAATAGTTCATCGGTTCAATTTTCGTATTATGAGTATAGAACGGATTACGCGGAACCGGTGCTTGTGCCAGCAGGGAGTGCCAAAAATATACACACACTCAGTATAGATACTGACAGGTCTACTACTAGGTAATCTAGTTTAAAAAATACGAGTTCCATACATACCTATTCTAAAAAACAATACCAGATGGATTGCTTTATAATAGGAAGTGACATTTTCCTATGACCTGGCACTTTATTAATTTCATTAAAACATTTATAAGCTTAAAGTATACGCCAAACCGCTTATACATGTACTAGTCAGAATAGTTAATTAAATATAAAAATATGCATTATTAAATTAGCAAATAATAAAATAATAATTTTTTAACGGATAATATATAGATTAATTTAATTACATCCCGGCGTTTCGAATACTTTACAGGGTTCGTGGTCTAAGGGCGATTGACAGTGAAATATTTTTTTTCTACTTTCTTCTAACATATAAGTATAGATTCAGATGACCGCAAACTCTACTGTGGTTTGTTTTTGTGCCCGACCATTCATAAAAAATATGTTAGGGTTTTGGTAAAAACATGAAACCTTGTGCCTAACCATAAGAACGGAATAGGCACGTATTGTAGGATACGTGCATCGTATTTGTATACGAATCAAATATCCAAACACCCTTATGGCAAAGCGACAAAGTGGAACGTTATTACTAAATCGTTCACATAATATTGCGTTGTTGCACTTGACCACGAATAATGTCAATTTGATTTTGTAGTCTTTGAATCGACCTCCCAGACCACTCGAACTCGAGCACTGAGGTTGTTCTAAAAATTAATATGCCTCGGCAAAGCAACTAGGAAATTAGATGAAAGTGCCTTGTTCACCGTTAGAGCATACTTTGACTTTTGTCGTTGCGAAGTTTGTTCATGCAACAGTTGACTTTATGAAATTGAAACCTTTAGTTAATATTGAAATCCCAATTTTGTTCATAATTCTAATAGGCATAAATGAATTTATTCTTAATTTGAATGCAACGTTCGTATTTCTGTTAATTGTGAACGTTAAAGCAAAGCAAACTTTATGTAAAATGTAAACTTAAATGCTACCGTGTATTTTTTGGAAGCAGCAATTTATAAAAATATTAGGGAAAACGGTAAGTGACATTTCGGAATGAATGTTTGAGGTAAATATGTCAAAATTATTAACATAATTTAAGAAGCTGACGTACTACTTACTACTTGACTAAATTTAATGTCAACGAACGGTCTTGTCTGCATTTTATCTAGGATTCTAGCTACGTATAGGTATATGCACTTGTGGGTAGCATAATTGGATGAACTTCAATCGGCAAGGAAACATTTATTTATTTTTCCACTCGTCAACAGTAATGTTTGTCATTAAGATTATGTACACAAAATTATAATCATGTATATTTAAATCAAGTTCGCAGCTCAACTATATTTAACTCATTCAGCAACGCTGTAGTGAACAGTAATAAATTTGACCAATCGCGTGCCTGCAAAAAAAACATCAACGGGTGGCCACCTCAGGATCTACACTATTCAGCGTATTTATTTCATTATTTATATTTGTTTTAATTGACTCGTAGTAAAGGTACATACACAGTAGTGTTATAAACACGTGGTACTTGACTGAAAAGCTTTCCATTATAATACGATTGGGTAATATATAATTATTTTGTTCTTGACCGACTTGAAATAGGTATAATTAAATGCATTAGTTGGAAATCTTTACTATCTCGTTTTTCGGTCGGGTACTCATATCTACGGATCGAATTAAGAAGTATAATAAGAATTGTATTGATAAGAGTGCCCTCGTTTGGAAATATTGAATACAAATTGGATTATTTGTCGTGGAATGGAGGACTAATAAGACCATTGATTGCAATGAGTGTCCGTCAACGAATTAATTTATTTCTTCTTTGTACCTTAATTCATCTGTGTAAAATGTTTATTTCACTTATAATATTTATTTACATCATACATATATGTATATATTTATAAGATCACAAAAAGTTGAGCAATCAACAATGTTATTCAATTATCTAATTTGGTTACAAATAGGTTATTTCTATAAAATTACATAATTATCTTTAAAATAAGCATTTTTGACTGCGGTCATGCAAATCATTTAATACATTCGATACAGGATGTATCTGGATATTTCTTCCTGGGCTAAACGCTAAACAAAACTAACCTAACGTAATTTTACCAACAACTATATTATATTATAAAAAAATCTGCCAAGAGCACGTCGGCCCATGCTTAGTGTAGGGTTCCGTAGTAATTCAAAGACGGCTGGGCCGATTATGTTCGAAATAGTTTTATTTTGAAGTACTCTATAAGTTAGAGACATTTTCTTTCCTCTGGAGCGATTATCTCCGAAAATATTGACTTTAGAAAAAAACTTTTTTTAAGACCAGTAGGTATTCTTTTTAAGATACCTATTCAATGATACCCCACACTAAAGGATTACATCAAATAAAAAAAATCATCCCCGCTTCACCAGTTGGGGGGGGGGTTATACGAAACATTTTTTTTGTCGTTTTTATTGCACTACTTTGTTGGCATGATTAATATGTATACCTGTATCTAATTGCAAATTTATTATAGTATTAACGGCCACTGAGCTATGCTACGGACAAACGGACAGACGGACATGGCGAAACTCTAAGGGTTCCGTTTTTGCCATTTTGGCTACGGAGCCCTAAAAATAATTACATATGCTACTGTACTTTAAATGAAATAATAATTATAGTATTTTGATCAGCATTATACTAAAAATATGTTATAATAAATACTTATCATTGTGTAAAATAATATTTACCATAAAACCACCCAACTATGGTCCAATACTGCAAAGTGCAACTATGGTCCACAATTTCAATTCGTAAAGAAGCATTAGTCCTAATTTTCTTTTTGGCTTTAATGAGGAGCTTTTGCCTATGAATAACACCATTAACAATTCCACCCGATGGAAGATATTCGACTATGTTTTGGACCATTGTTGGGTGTGTTGGGACTATAGTTTGGTGGTTTTACCTACTATGAATCGTGAAAATATTTTTGTTCTTGTGCTTCAATAATTATATCAAATGAACGTTATTGCGACTAATATTATACCAAAAAACATTATAACGATCATTACGCACCCGAACAAAAGTCGTTGAATAATAAAACCGTTAAAACACCGTAATCAAGTTTGGCAGTTTAATTGTTTTATTTAAACAATACGCACCGTTTTCACGTTTAGGAGATTATGGAAAGTTGTGCCAAGTCTGTATGTATAGTAATTTAAATTAATCAAAGGAAGCGCGCGCCGACGACTGGGACGATCGACCGCAGATGCGGCACAGACAATATTATTAAAACAGTATCACGAAGATCATCTTCTTTAGTTTTTCCTACACCAAATCCAATTCGACTAACAAAACCAATTAAGTAGTTATTAATGTTTTTATACTCCAAACCAATCTTTTAACAAAATAATAAAGTACCTGAAGTACCAGGGCTACCAATTTTTATCTATATCTATATATTAAGTTATAATTAAGTGTAACATGTTATTCACTAAGTGATTGTTAGTGTTTTTTGTTGATTTTGTTCTTTTCTTCTATGCCTTTTAAAATAATTAAAAAAAATGAAAGTAATGATGCGGATATTTTTCTTTTAAAACTGTTTAATATTTTAACACTACATACTTAGTATAAAATAAAATCAATTTCTCTGTCCTTATGTCCCTTTGTACGTTTAAATAATTAAAACTACGCAACGGATTTTCATGAGATTGTTTTTAATAGGTAAAGTAATTCAAGAGGAAGGTATATATGTGTGGTATAGTACCCGTGCGAAGCCGGGGCGGATCGCTAGTATTAAAGCATATACATTATCATTCAGGTTTTGTAACACTGTATCCATCAACTCCATATCATATTTCTAAAAAACAATGGCTTATAAAACGTGAACTAATAGATATATATGAGGGATAAAAGTATATACATGACCTAAATATGTAGCTTAATGATTCGTATTTTATACATAATATAGCAGTAAACATACTGCACAAATTCAAGACGGAGTTGAGGCTGAGAACGCCTAATTCTGAGAATGACCCATAGAAGACTTGGTCCCAATGTACTTTTATGAGTCATCGTCATCATCATCATCATATCAGCCGAAAGACGTCCACTGCTGAACATAGGCCTCTCCCAACGATTGCCACAATGACCGGTCCTGCGCCACCCGCACCCTGCGGACTCCTGCGACCTTCACCAGGTCATCAGTCCACCTTGTGGGGGGCCTACCCACGCTACGCCTTCCGGTACGTGGCCGCCACTCAAGAACCTTCCCGCCCCAACGGCCATCGGTTCTACGCGCAATGTGCCCCGCCCACTGCCACTTCAGTTTAGCGATTCGGAGAGCTATTTCGGTTACTTTGGTTCTGCTGCAGATGGTCTCATTTTTAATCCGATCATGCAGAGAGACTCCTAGCATAGCCCTCTCCATTGCCCTTTGGGTGACTTTGAGCCTTCTTATGAGGCCCATCGTAAGCGGCCACGTTTCAGTACCGTATGTCATCACTGGCAACACACACTGATCAAAGAATTTCGTCTTCAAACACTGCGGAATATTGGACGAAAATATGTGTCGTAGCTTCCCGAACGCTGCCCAACCGAGTCGGATTCGACGATTGACCTCTTTCTCGAAGTTGGACCTACCTAACTGGATAGTTTGTCCTAGGTATATATATTCGTCTACAACTTCGAGTGTAAAGTCTCCGATTATTACGGGAGTTGGTGCTACATGGGAATTTGACATGATTTTCGTCTTATCCATGTTCATTTTAAGACCAACTCGCTCGGAGGCTTTACTGAGGTCAACAAGCATAGTACTTAAGTCCTCCAAGGTCTCAGCCAAGACTACTATATCGTCAGCGAATCGAAGGTGAGTGAGGTACTCGCTGTTTATGTTGATACCCAGCCTTCTCCAGTCCAGAGTCTTAAAGACATCCTCCAGTGCAGCGGTAAACAGCTTAGGGGAGATGACATCTCCCTGCCTAACTCCCCGCTGCAGCAGAATAGGCTTCGAGCTCTGGTCTTGGAGTCGGACTGACATTGTGGCGCTCTCGTACAAACACTTCAACACCTCGATATAGCGGTAGTCGACTTGGCACCGTTGGAGAGACTGTTGTTTATTTCTAGCTAAAAGTTAAGTCTCGTGATTTTCGTATTTTTTATGTTGTCGTTAAGTACCTTTACACTCAATTCTATATTTAGTTTGCTATAGTTTTAGCTGTTTAAGAAGCATATTACGTGGTGACTATACCTACCTACAGTAAAATGGTTTCTTTTTGTTTTAGAATGCCGAATAGTCAAACTAGGGAACAAAAAATAGGAAGACCCAAAAAGACGAAATGAAAGCAGCATTAGAAATGATTGATTATGATGACAGCTAAAGCCGCATTTTCTACCATATATTACGAATCAAAAGTGATTACCCCGGTTAATTGTCAATTATTATGATTTGGATTTAAAAGAAAAAAAATTGTGAAATTTATGATTACTTGAATTCGGTTCTAATAAGAGTAGTCTAAGTAATTTATTTGTTTGCCTATGGTTTATTACAGTAAAACTATAACTAAAATGGTATGTTTTTGATAAATCTAATGTTTCACAGCCTATTAAGAAAGAAACTTTATTAAATTATCTTACCGATCGTACCAAAACGTGTTAGTGTTATCTTACAGCATGTTAAAGCTCTTAAAAAAAAGGTGGTTCACACCTTACTAGCAATCATATTGCTATTATGTAAATATGTATCAGATGACATGATCAGACTATTATCGTACTGTGGATTATTGCTCTACTGTGGTAACCACCATCTAATTATCGGTAAATCTAAGTTTTCTATTCAGTTTTAGGTTTAAGCAGTTCATTTGTTCTTCTGAAAGTTATGAATTATGTATCGTGGGTCCAATTTTGTCTTGATTTTAAACTTACATTACGTACTGAATTACTCATATTTTTAAACCCGGACGCGCTAGGATTTTATGTGCAGCAATTTAACAATTTTAAAACCTCGGTGCACGTATCCAATACCAGTTAATACCACTTCAGCAATATTTCAGCGACAGTCCGCGTTATATGATAACCGTTCTGCGCAGAGAATCTGGCGAAAGCTCTGAAATACAGTCATCTGAATGGGCCAGTCGCCCGCCAACCGCCGACGCAACAGGACGCGTGCGTATTCCCGACACCCATTCACCCGCGCGTGCACCATTCATAATAACTTTACGAACGGATCTCAATTCGAAAATGGAATCGGAGTGCCACTGTTTCTTATGTGCCAGTGCTTATTAAAATTAAGTGATTTTTTAGATAAAATAATAATAATAACGGCAATCAAAGTGTTTGCTCTGTGTTGATTGTAAAGCGAGTTGATTATCATTATATATAAAGGGTTTAATTAGAGATGGACGCATTGGGGTTTTTAATTTAGTAAATAAGCTCAGTGTCACGGATTTATCACGCACTGATAAGTGAGTATCTAATTATATATTATAATTATACAGCACGTTATAAGATGTATTACGTATACCTTGAGACCAGTGTTTAGAATAATTTTTTGACATATATTATTCTTAATAGAGAGTTATCAGTGTGTCATCAATAAAGGTATTAAGTATTAGTATCAAAAAGCAAAGTAAGTTTGGAGAAAAATATATGTTTTTCAAAATTATTAGTCTTTTACATGTATGTCCTTGATGCAAAATACCCGTAAGCAGTGTTGATATTTTTTATTCACATTTTTAATAGCTTTTATAATGTGGCTAAATAATATTAGTCAGTTATTGCTGCAACAATATGCATAGGTTAATATAACTCAGTTTACAATAAATATCTGAAAGGTATATCCTAAATTTAAATATCAAATATCATAAATATAACTATTAATTTAACAATTTGATTTGTGCTAAAAATAGGTATTTTAATATAGCACGTATGTTGATTTAATGCTGTATTAGTCAGTATATTTTAGTTATATTCGTGTAATACAAATATATTGTTTCTTGAAAATCTTTATGTTATCTGGCTCGAGGGTGCTGTTATTGTTTCGCCGGCAAAATTCAATGAATAATTTAGGTTTCTTGCACATCGGGAACAAAACTTAACAACGTCTGCACATCAACGAGACAATTCGATATCTGAAAAACTTGTTTTCATATTTTATGGTTATTAATTAGTTACGAAAATTCAAAATGCATCTATTATACAGGGTGGAAAGGGACGACGTTCCTACCCGCTACCGATCCCAAACTTTCGGTATGGGACCAACATCGAAAGCGTACATGGAATATGGACTGTTCCATACTATTAAACTCTAACTTATTACTCACTTTGTATGAGGGGTTAATTTTTTTTTAATACTTCGATATTGGTCCCATACTGAAAGTTCATCGTAATGGTTGGTAGACTCGGTCGGTAGCGGGAAAGATCGTCGTTCCGTTCCACCCTGTATATTTGAAACACATGAGGTGCTGAAGTGGCAATTATGTACAATATTATGACAATACTCGTAATACATATTTGGATGCAACTAGTTTAGATACATTCACAAAAAATAGAAAGTACATTATTGCATATATACCTAGTAGTAGATGTAAGTAACTAAGTAAAAATTATTAGCCATAACAATTTCTGCGTAATGTATACCTAAACAAATAATAAACGTTGTAGATTATTTTCGTACAGTAAATAAATGACCAAACATGATATATTGTTTTGTTTGGAAAGGTATCGTTAACATAGCTATAAACAATTTATATAATACATATGTCATTGAAAACAGAACTCGGATTTCCAAAAGAAAAAAAAAACAATGCGAAAATACTGTTTATGAATTTAGTTTTTCGGTATGTACTTCAGTATGGTTCTTTAGTACGCTAGAAGCGCTATACCAGCGGTTCACAAGTTAAATCATTATTTATTTCAATGAATTGAATCTTTTATTTGTTTTTAATTTAATATATCTAATAAAAAAAAAAAACATTTTTTATTTTTAGTTTTGAATTTTTTTTCGTGTTCCTTATCTAATAATTAAACATAATTATTTTAATATATCTGAAAAGGTACCTACTGTCAGAGTGTAGAGCCACGTTGTATAGGTACATTACTTACTAATATTACTAAACCATGTTTTTTAAATTTTGTGAACAAAAAGAAGCCGTCAAAAAAAGAAGACTTTATTTGAAAATTAACGGCTCCCTAAAATATTATCACCCAATTTAAGACTGGCCACAATTAAGAAATTATTCATTAATAAATTCTTAATGGGTCGAAACATGTCGAGCAATCATCGACTTAAATACGTAAGTAACCCGGTTCGATAATATTTTAATGAATTCCCAACCAAAAAGCCATAATACTGACTAAAGGGATTTATTTATTGCTTAGTATGACAGCACAGCATCAATGTTTACTAGTATTTGCTTTTGCATTGAGTTATTATTTGATATACTTGTCAAAATTTTCACTTAAGAGTATGAAGGTTTGAAGTCTCTCCATTATCGACCACGTCGTCACCTGCCAACTGGGGTGAGATCGAGGTCAAATACCTGCCTATTTTACGTAAAATACCTACAATATAGGTCTGAGGAATCTCAAATATAAACCACGTCAAGAATTTTAAGGCAATAATCTCAAAACTGAGACAAAGCTTAGAAGTTAAACTTTCAGCAAAAGAGCAGTATGCGGAGCAGTGGCTTTGGTCGTAAACCTGCTACTATACATACATATATTATATAACATGGACGTCTAACGCCAGCTCAAAAATGCCCCCAAAAACAATTGTTCAATTGTACCAAGATGGGCAGGACATAGCGCTTATCTTAACACCGCGCATATTTCGGCGCAACATCTTTGACAAATGTTTATAGAATATAGCCAATCAAAACTGTGATGGACCAATCACAACTAGGTATATTTTAATGGCGGTTTAAGTTCTTATAGGTTGACGTTGAAAATCATTGCCGTGATGCATTGAAGAGGGGGTGTCACTTGTCAACTAAACTTCTGGACCGTCTTTGAAAGGCAATTTAGTATGGCGTGGGGCTTCCATGTTTAATTTGTTCGTCGTAAAGCTGGCTGCTTGAGGCAATTTTTGCAAAGGCCCGAACTATTGTTGGCGCCGATTTTTTATGAAGAGAACTGAAAGACGCAGCATGATATACTTACATACATCATCAGCCTATCTCAGTCCACTGCTGGACGTAGGCCTCTCCTATTACCTATGCGTATAGACGCATTAGGAGGTAAATGCTCATAATTGTCACGCTGGTCAAGCGGATTGGCGATCGCAGTAATGTATCCACTTTCCATTATGATGACGCTGCTGCCCATCATTAATTTTCTATCTAAGTATGGTCAGTGACACTTTAGTCTCTTAGTCGACTCTTTCGACACCCGCGGGAAGAGTTGGGGTGGTGATAAATGTATTCTTACTGCCGTCACCACAAAACCTAGCTGCAGGCTAGGAAAAAATCATTGGAAGGCCTAAAAAAAGGTCAACCGACGATTGGGTCTTAGTTTAATAGGTTAGGAAACCAAAAGATGCGGGCACGAATGGAATGGATATAGTAGATAAATCTCTTTGACGTTTGATCAGATTTTAAATTGATTAAACTAAATCAAAAAAAAGCTGGTAGAAGACATTAAGAGTAATACGAGAGTAATAAAAAGTAATGAAAAATTTATTATATCAAGCGGCAAATAGATTTCTCGATAGTTTTCCACCGTACCATCTTAAGAATCGCCAGTAAGCTCAATTCTCGATACAGACGTCTTTATATTATCTTTATTTTAAAATCACGACTCCTCGTAGTATTATACAATTTTTAAAGACAATGAGATAATATATTATCTAGGATTAAAATTGTTCCCGAGGTATAAACATGTAAGGCAATAAACGTTTTGCATTTAGGGGTCTAACTCTAAAATATGGTTCAGTTGGCTGGACACTAACGACCAAAATACTTATTTGTTTACGTCCTTATGATTTTTTATTAGATGCCTTTATTGTATAAACTTAATCTTAATTATGAAATAAACACACAAATAAAGAAATATAATCTAAATAGAAAAGCTAAAAATACATTAAATAAAAATACTTACCTACAAAAAAAAGAAACTTTATAAAAAAATACCTCGTCGAGCAGGTCTGTCTGTGGCATGGACCCCATGACGCTGGCGGCGTTCCCTCTTTGGATCGCAATGCTTATCCTTTGGGAAAAATAGGCGCCAGCTCTGAGGTTATATTTGGTTATCCTTATGATTATATTAGAAGTCAAGATGTATTTCCACCCAAGACAATAATACTATTAAATTTTTCGAGAAAAGGATGATTTTGAATAAGATTTCGCGGTGTTCAATTAAGAACTACGAAAAAAAAAATTAAAGACTAGATATTTGAATGCGTTATCATATGCGCCCGTTCACTCTAACGTGGATAAACGGTGATTAGGTACTAGCCGTACCTTGACTATGTATGATATAAATATTCTATCTGGCATGCTCGCAATAATCCGCGTGTAAGAGCGGGATGGACACAATGTAAACGCGCTTAACGTAGCGGTAGCTCATGGTAGGGTTAATACAGGGAGGAGCTAGCGGATTCTGACTTTATTTCTAGCGCCATATCTCACTTTAGGTGAAACAACAACATCCAGTGACCAATATCACGGATCTCGGCAAGGAGTTGAGTGTAGCGTCGACTCTAAAATATCAGGTTTATATTTTTATTCAGCAGCTACATTTTGTTAGGTACAGTCGAGTGCACTTTCACTACGGAAATTAGTTAACATCGCAATTAACCATACTTGCATCGGGTCGAACAGATCCGATGCCGTAACGAAGGTGTTAATATATAGACACATTTGTAAGGGATCAGTATGGAGAAGTGTATTTATATATTAATGCCCTTGACTGTACCTTGCCTATTATTTCATTCTGTAACTCCATAGTCACAAAAAAACGATTATGTCCTTCACAATAATGCATACACAATTCGACAAATTCATTCATATTTTCTAAGCAATATTTGTATAATTAATAAGCCGTAAGACATCCATCCGTCAAGTAAATTCTTTCAAAATAAAAACCTTCATTCTCCAGCTTCATTCCCTCCCCAGGCATACAAACAGACGCGCTTAAGTGGAATTCCAGAATAAATGAACGTAATTCGGGGCAGCCCGCATTTTATTTAATTTTTCCGCCGTGGACCGTTTTATGTCACTAAAATGTGACTTTACACCAAAGCCGAAATAACTTTGCGCCTTGTTTTGTTTGGCTTGAAACTCAAACGACATTGGATTAGCTAATTATAGGCGAGAACAAATTCATATACTGCTTCCATTTTACTTTTAGAAGAAACTAATGTTTTATACAACAGGTATCTACTCGTAAGCACAGCAACAATATTTTGCAGTAAGTATAAATAATTATTTTGAATTGTGACTTCATCTTACAGAGAGATAGGCACATCACTACATAGTATAAAATAAAGTTACTTTTTCTGTCCCTATGTCCCTTTGTACGCTTAAATCTTTAAAACTACGAAACGGATATTGATGAGATTTTTTTTAATAGGTAGAGTAATTCAAGAGGAAGGTTTTTATGTAGGTATAGTACCCGTGCAAAGCCGGGGCGGGTCGCTAGTAGTATTATAAATTATAAGTACCTAATATACGTACATTTCTAAGCTATAGTGAAAGTCCGATTTTAACTTTACATAGAACGCGATTTGAAATATTTATTTTGTAATATCAAACACACTGTTTACTATTACAATTTTATTAATTTTTTTTGTTACTTTTACATGAATAATAAGTTTGGTTCCGAAGCGATAAATTAATTTCCTGAGTCAATTTCCTCTAAGTTAGGAACGTTAATTTCACAAAATTGAGCCACAACGTCGATTAAATGCCAGCGTGGATTATAAGAAGATGTAATTTACATCGTTAGTCAATATTTAAGGGAGTCAGGAATGTATGGACTTAACCATTTAATGTAAGTTGACAAACCCTGGATTTTGTATCTGCGCATGAGTGTTATTCTTTCTTCAATAATTGGAATTCATGACATATATTATATACCTACTGTTCGTACAAAACAAAAAAAAAGTGTACCTAAACATGTATTGGCTGACTTCCAGAATTTGACGTCATTGACATAATAATGTCGATAGATTTGAAGTTGGCGATAAAACCAATAATGCAAGTTTTTAGGTAAACAAACCTAAAAACTTCAAGGATACGGATAAGTTACGCTAAACTAGGTTACAATTACGAGTATTTTATGGGTGTTATTAGTATTAAAATTTTCGTTACCTATTGATCTTTGAGTTACAGTAGTTGGAAATTTCCAAGAATTAACTTTTGACAATTATAGATTAAACCTTTTTAATATAAGGGTAAGGCTAACCGTTTTTCCGTCTTCTTAACCGTAGTCTTAACGTCATATATATAAGGCTCATTTCTAAAGTGTCAAAAGTTAATTCTTAGTTTCCAACTATATACATCATTAAATTTATTATATTTAAAACAAAAATATCAATTCTGTAACGGTGAGCCCGAGCCTTACCAGGCCTAGGTATTGCGTTTTTATTTTACTGATTAGATATATTTTTAAACTAGTGTATAAATTAAAAATGTTATTATTAAATTTATATTCAAATGGATGTAATAAAAATCAACACGAATCGTTCTTTTCATAGCTCATTAGAGTCAATAACGACTCAGCAGCCAAGATGCCATTTTCTGCCATCGTTTACGATAAGCAATAAGTCACATCACTTATTAGAAATGATCATTGATCACATGACTTTTCGTACGAATCTGTCATTCTCATACATTTTCTATTATCGTTTATCGTATTCGATTGCAGAATGGCATCTTGGATCCTGCAGATAATTTGCTAATTTAATTAAGGACTAGAATTTACATTTGTAGGAACATACTGTTACTCGAATGACTTACTAAAGCACAATTTTATCCGGCGCATATTCTAACCAAAACAATGCTTTGTTCCAGATAACCAACCAGTACCATGCAATCTACCTTCAAAACTAGTTTTAAACGCTAGTTCAGTGAACAAGGCAGTGTAAGTGTATCAGTCAAACATGTGTGAATTGTATGGACCAATCTAACGCGGCCGTGGACGTGCGCGCAGCAATGGCGCGGAAAACAGGCCTCCTCGTCCTCCTGTGGATAGCAATTTTCCCATTGTACCGAGCGGATAATCTTGGTGAGTCTGTTCAAATTGAAACTGCCATCCAATAGCCGTATTTGCGACTGTGATACAATGACATTAGAGCGTATTTCGATGTGATCGATAATGTGAATGTGGTAAACGGATTAACGTTCAATCTATTTCTTCACTTAGGTTAAATATTTTGCGGGCGATGTAACGGAAAATAAGATCGCGTAGTATTTGTTGCGTACTTATTTATACGTTTTACTTGTGTAAGCATACTTGTTGATAAATATAAAGAATCTAGTCGAGTGGGTCACATCTTTATTAAATTAACAATTAAATCGTTTTCAATTTGGTTTTGCGTATATTTATTATTATTATTTATTAAAACAAAAGTTTACATGACATTACAGCAGAACGCCAATGCGTCATGAAATTAAAATTACACAGTTATATAAAAAAAACATTAATAAGATCTAGGTTTAGGCTACATTCGGGGTTTATGGTTACATATATTATTGACCTACTACATAATTCAGAATCTTCTGCGCTATATGTAGGTAGTTTTACACTTTTTATGAAGTACTGAAACACTTCATAAATCAAATCACCCAAAACATTAATAATTTATGTCCTGTAACCACCACTTTCTTATTTGATAATTATTACCTACATCCTAAAATAAAAGCTGTGTGTAAAAATATGATTTATCAACTTGTGTAATTAAAACAATATTAAAATCGAGTGTAACATATACGCCTGTGAACTTCCTACAATCCCGCGTTCATGTAATTGCCAAAATTACTTTCACCGATATTCTTGAAAATTGTCAGCGATAAACCTACACGCCCGCACTTGGCGAACTGAGAATTAAATGTGTCATTAAGTGAAAACGTGACACGCATCCTCTGAACCCGGTTTGATGGATGTATCAAAAATGTTATCGAAAAAATACGAATAGGTATTCGGAATAAAATCATCACGTACCGTACTGCATTGAGAGATGTACGGTAGACGGTAAGGGAAGACCCAAACCTGTCGACGATTTTGCATTTTCAAACTTTAATTCAACACCGTACAAAATACTGGACATGATTTTGACCAACTTTTTGTATTTTTTCCGAACCAGAATTGTTAACACTACTGAGCGCCAAGGAGGCTTGAACACACGACCATCCCTTACTTTTGTCAAATTAAGGGTTAAGGCAAATCGCGCCCTATCACCGTCATCATTGTCATTCAAGTAGCTTCCTTTTTCTATCATTGTCATCCAAGTAGCTTCCTTTTTCGCTTTTATTGCGTAGTAATAAAGGTTTTCATATTTTTTATCCGAGTTAGCGTTAACCAATAAATATGTTGGACCGAACCGCAGGTGCAGTAATAATATTCTGTTACTACTTCGCGGCGTGCAATGTTTGTATAGAATCACTTTAAAAACGCCCAAGTGATTTGCTAGTATGAACAGGCTGATTTAATAGTACATTGTGTATTTAGGGCGGTAAGTAAGAATTTGCGAACGAGTGTGAAAGTAAAGCCCAAGCTGAAGGCGCGGGCTTTACTTCACACGAGTTCATAATTCTTGTACCGCCCGTGGTACACACAATGTTTTTCATCACACCTGTGATGCAATAATCACCAAATTAAAAATTTAAAAAACCGACTTCAACCGGTTTCTCCAAGATTCCCGATTTGTTTCCATCATTGGTTTCCTCAAATCCTACTTTCTGAATGCAAATTCTTGTAAATGAAAGAAAATTACCAAAAGCGCCATACATGTACCTATAACAATTGAAGAGATCCCTCGATTTCTCCAAGATCCCATCATCAGACCGCAACTTGGTGCCAACGGGACCATCTCGGGGTAATACACGTTCGATCACAAAAAGAAATTTTAAAATCGGTTCACTATTCTCGGAGATATCGGGTAACATACATACAACAAAAAAAAATATATTTATATTTAGTTAAATAAAACAATATATTTTCACAAAACTACTCTAAAATGGTCTAAATCAAGGATGACTTAATTTCATCATTTTCATAAAAGAAATCTCGGCGCGGCGTGCGGCGTGCACCGGACCGCGCTAGTGCGACGTAATGTTGTATGAAAATCCTTAACGGCCTACTATGACGTAATGACGCACCTACGGCTCGCATCACCGCAGCGTATTGGCGCACTTACCGAACAGGTGTGATGAAAAAATTTATGTAAAAATTTTGCTACTTACTTACTTAGGATCCAATTTCTTTGTAGGTGTATACAACTATACATAGTTGTCAAAGGTTTAATTGTCAAACCTCGTATGCTAAATTGCCCATCGCTGCTTAGTCATATACAAACTGTTATGTTAATGTATTTTCGGTGAACATATTCAAAGTGTATAGCTATAAGTTCTAATTTCGACTAAAACGTATTTTCATAAAAACTGTAGTTACTGTAGGGGGAATCCGTAATGAAACGGACGCGTTATGGAACGGACAGA
>JALPQI010019852.1:0-12985 GCA_025490895.1 Thaumatotibia leucotreta | reverse complement strand
CTCCGAAGTGTAGAAACAGCTTATTAGTTGAACAGAATAAAACCTATTTGCAGACCCAGCTTTTATTTGACTTCACTTTTGGATAGGATTCTTTAGAGTATTATATTATTTGGATAGATACCTATCAAAATTAAGTAGGTATGCTTACAAATTTTGCTATCTTTTTATTTAGGATCTTGGGATAATCTATCCCAAAGAGTAAATTACTCGTAAGTATATAGGTAATGAGTGCCGTCTTGGCGCATTTTATGGAAACCTATTTGACAGCGCCATCTCTGAATTAAGTCTGGAACAAACGGTCTACGTGTGTATGAATACGCCTTGATACGCATAATATATTATACGAATACTTTCGTATTATTAGGCATTTATTAGGAATACTTCCGCACTTTGCAAGTCAAGTTTTGAATTTCTTTAGACCAAAATACATTTTTTGAGCAAAATAAACTCAAAAATGTACTTGCAAGCAGCCGAGACAGCAGTGAATTAAGTAATAAAAGATGCAATAGAGAAGATAACAGATTTATTCTGATATAAAATACTTATATATTACACTTATACTATATTACACAATTATATTACACTTTTAAAACAGTGATGAGATGACACTGAGTGGTTGTTACAATACATTAACTCTCAAAATAACAAGCATAGATGCGAAATCTGCGATAAATATGCTACCTACTACAAAAAGAATCATGACATTGAATAAAGACAAGAAAATAGACATTTTTAATTTAAGTTCGCTTAAAGTTTGCATCAAAGAGTAAAATAAAATAAGCATGCTCGCCTCTGCACTGCAGTCACGCAAACTATAGGTATTTTTCCACGCAGTGTTGTGTGGAAAAATACCTATAGTTTGAACAATTTAAATTCCTGCATATGTAAATGTATTTAAACTTACAATAAAATATTAACACCGTTTGAAATATTTTTGTTTAAAGAATTACAGATGTCTCTAGCGTCTACGGCAAATGTCGTCTATGAGACTGCCTCCAACCCTGCACTATCCGCGCCTAAAATGTACGTAAAATAGTTCTTGGTGTGATTGATACATATATAATAACATTATTGGTTTACTTATCTAAGTAAATATGAAAATAAATGTATGTACGTACTGAGTTTAGGTGTCGTTAGGCTACTATGCGAGTTAACTAGTTGCAGAAGGTAACACTAGATGGAGACTATACGGAGGGGTAGGTAACTAGACTTCGACGAACCTCTGACACTACGTTCATCTCAATTTCACTAGATGGCGGTAGTTAAGATTTTATGTGGATTTTATTCACAATATCTCAATTTGATGGTTTTTATATGAAAGCTTTTATTAGACATCCATCCGGCCCATACTAATTATAATTAGATAGTGTACAGGCAAAGGCCTAATATAATAAATATTTAATAATTTATTAGTAAAACTTATGATAAAAACAGTGTATTTTCTCCGTAACTCGTGCCGGTTTAAAACTGTTTGCGTTTTGATAGCATTGACGCTCGTTTATGAAAAGCCTACAAGGGATCAAAATGATATATTTCCGGCAAGGACGTTCATTAACGCCCAAATGAAGCGATGGATTCCATAAAAGAATCTCGAACATAGTGAGGGATTCTAACGTGGAATACTGAGCGTAATGGGCATACCTACAAGCGATAGCGCCTAAGACGAAAATTTTGATACTGATCAAAATTATTTTCGTCTTAGGATGATGACTGATCAACTAAGGGACTCTCCACCTCCTGCAAGTTTTGCTCAGTTGTGAGAAATGCCATGGACAGGACCCGGTGGAGGCAAATCATACACTCCAAATGTAAATTATCCAGTGACGATCACGATCTTCAATCATGAGGGAACGATCAGAGAGAGAGAGAGAGAGAGAGAGGAGGAAAATAAAAAATAAATATGTATTAGGTACAGGGATCGGAACCGGTTTTTTTGAAAAACGTCGAAATAGCTCAATATCAAGGGGGTGTCACTCCGCGATTCCGTCGCGCGGGCACAAGTACATGCAGAGCGCCCCGTCGCCGTGGTCTATTCAATGGTTAGCGCGCGCTGTCTCGGAACGCACGTTTAAATTTACAACGCTGGCTCGTCACGTATATCGCTTGCAAATATTAGGATTATTTTATACATGTGCATCTTAAATGAAAACGCCGAAAATATACTGCATAGCAGCATGTTGCAATAATAATAATCTTAATTTTCATGACGCGTTTTTCACACAGCCGATTGCGTTTGAGAGATACTAAAAAGTAAGGAACATAATAATATAGTTATTACCTACATTCGTAGTAAATTAAATTCTCAGAAACTCGAGTCAATTACAGACAAAACGGTTTATTTTCGGACAAATTTGTCAGTAAAAAAGCGGCACATTTAAATAATGTAAAAAACTTCGTTCTCACATACTATTATTGAATTTCGCGCTTTTTGTCCTAACATATTATTTGGTTGTCTGACTTTATTCCCATAATATCAAATAGGTACATATAAGAGAAAATGCCGTGTTACGTCTGCCTTACGATTGTGATTAAACCATTACTTATTTTATGCTGCTTTTGTAATGAATGCGTAGGTACCTAACGTAATTCTTTCTTTTTAAATGCATTAAACAGATATATTCATTTCTGCACACCTCACATACTGTCTACAGATATTTCTAGAATGTTCGTGTTATTATCAGGATTATTCGGATGGATATTCACCTAAAGTTAGCAAATTCGTGTTGCTATCTCACTCACACCTAAAAACAATGCCGCCCGGACACGCGCGGCCGAAGCACAAATTAGAAGGTGCCGGCAAAGTTGAGACAAATATTTTTGAATCACGTGTATAAAATGCGTAGATAAATTCTATAATCACGCATGAACTAAATTGTTCAATTAGCTATCAAGACGAATGCTATTAACGCTGTAGATATCATTGCAGTAATGTATTTGTCAGACGCCTCATAGCGCTGTTCGTTATTTTATTAGTTTTCAATAATTGACAACCCTGTTTTCGACGGCGTGCGGCTTATAAGCGACCTTTCCGCCACGCAATACGGCCCCTTTTAGCTGCTCGCGTCGCCTCGCGCGTCGTTTTGTTTGGTAATAATAATTGTGTAGGCACATAAAAAGCCGGCATTTGTGAACATCAAAGCAGTGAAGCTTCTGTACTTTATATATTCTGTGTCAATATCTTAAAATGTTTTACACTCTTTATGTAGTATTCAACATTTTATGTCACTATTAACATCATATTTTTAAATTACTCCATTAACAAAAAAAATATAAACCGAAGAACGAAAAAGAACGGAATTCGAACCGTTCTTTTGTATGGACAAAAAACCGGTATCCGATCCCTGATTAGGTATATATTTACCTCCTGAGGCCTGGTGACGTCACCTACTTCAACCGAATTTTAACTTTGACACTATATCTATAAAGTCAAAATGTTATGTACCTAATATATATATTAATATGACATAGGGCCGCACGAGGTTAATATTTATGTAAATAATTCGACTACGTACAATTATTTATATTCATCGTTCATTGTTATTTCTAGGGTGCGGGTGGCTTAAAATACCTGCGGCCCTACCGCGAATACCGAAGTTCGCAATTTTCGGGGATTTGTCTCTGTCACTCTAACGAAGGCGTCTTTAGCGCAAGAGAGACGAATTCCCGAAATTTACGAACTTCGGTGTTAGCGGTAGCGCCCCTGTTTTCGAATAGGTGTGAAACACAATTTAATGGAGTCTCTCAAAAAGTGCTCTTCAGCGTATCCACGGTTCGTTTTCAAATGAATAACGTAGGTAATCCTTAACGCGGTCAGCGGACCTACCGCGAACTACGAAATCCGCAATTACGATTTGTCTCTTTCACTCTAATGACTGTCTTCGTGAGAGTGACAGAGAAAAATCCTCGAAATATACGAATTTCGATTTTCGAGGTAGTAGCTCATAGTAAAGAGAGTACCTATACCTACAAACACAGGATTTACTTGATGAATGAATACTCGAGAAAGACGTCACGTTCTCGAGCATTCGAGTGTTTAATTTAAATATTTGCAGGTACGAGACAATTCTGTGATTAATCACTGCTTGCTTTGCAGCAGCTGAGCTTAAGTCGTTCTAAGCTGTACAGTGCTTTCGCAGTGCAGTTAAGGTGGATTTAGACCAAACGAGCGAATGCTCAAGCTCATTCTATCCCCCACTCTGCGAAATCAACGAATTTCGACGAATCACGATTTGTGTAACGAACGAATTTCGTAGAGTGGGGGATAGAATGAGCATTCGATCGTTTGGTCTAAATCCACCTTTACATGTCATTCAGAACGAGCAAATATCACTAGTAGGTATCTAACTTATCATCATCATCATCATCTTCAGCCTATGTAGTCCACTGCTGGACGCAGGCCTCTCCTATTAACTATGCACGCATTAGGAGGTAAATGCCCATAATCGCCACGCTGGGCAAACGGGTTGGCGATCGCAGTAATGTGTGCACTATTATGACATTGATGACGCTCCTGCCCATCATCAATCTTCTATTAAAGAATGGTCAGTGACACTTCCATTCCATCCCTCAATCGACTCTTACGACACCCGCGAGAAGAGTTGGGGTGACGACAAATGTATTCTTACTGCCGTCACCACACGGCCAACTAACTTATACAAGATGATTTTTCATTGGTGATCAGGAACCATTTTTTCTGACTCAGTGATCTCGTTGAAGTACTGTGCTCGGCCGCTATGAAGTTAATCCTGACAACTGTCATTTCAATTTTCAATACATTACCTATGTGTCAAAAAGTGACATTATTGACAGATAACATATTAAACTGACAGCTGCCAGGATTGACTTCATAACGGCCAAGTAATGTAGTTATTACGTGGAAACAAACAAGTTTTTTACAGCGCACGCAAAAAAAATAGAAGGCGAACTAGCTCCGAAAAGTGACGCCACAAAACCGAATACATGGGCATCGATCATATGACACAGATCCGTTAGTATACATACAAATGGCCGGCATGTCGCGCGGTCTTACTGACAGCTGGCGAGAAAATCTCAAAACTAAGTACCTAAATATGACCCGTTACGCCGTCAAATGCACAGAAGACGCTGACACAAGCACCATAAAAAAGATGGAATCACATTTCACAAGAAATAGTCGTTATTTACTCCTTCATCACGTACCAGAAAATTATGACCCGGAATATCTGCCACCTTACTTTTGTTTAAATCCTTGGTGCCTGTGTTCCGTCGTCTGTAGGAACAAAGTCGTCTGTCAATAAAGTATAATTATTTTTTGAGGAGTAAGTACACCGCTATTAGACGAAATGTTCGTTCGGGACGACCGTGAAACACGAGTGCATTTCGTTCGTAAATTTCTTTAACCGGGGTAAAATTTATACAAACATCCTCCTTGCACTTCTCGACCATAAATGCAACTTCGTTTCTTACAAAATTTTGTCTGTAGGCATGGGTGGACGTTTTCAAAACAGCGGTTTTTGTGGGTTTAATTGTACTGACGCACTGCAACACCTCTACCACCGCACTTTATGCAGTTTGGGCTGCCAAAAAGCTCTTGAAAGGGTCGGGTCTCACAGTGTCCGAGTTCCTGACTAATAATAGGCCAGAGCCAGGCGTATCTATAGGTTTAAGGGTAGCTGGACCAACTACGGATGGGTTGTGGTTATGTGTCCGGATGGTTCGCGGTATAAGATTACGTCGTACGCACGCCATACAGACGAAGAATTTGTTTGGTTGGTTTTGTTCAAGTGTTATTCGAAAACCTTTTTATTTATTAGTAGAGCGGCGTTACTTTTGGCCTTCTATGAATTTCGGAATGCCGGTGTCTTAAATCTTCCGTCGATGATTCTCTGTTATCCTTTTTTATAACCTTATAAGTAGAGCTTTAATTTCTCGCAGATTAATCGAAGGCAGAAATGATAACTGTCTCAACGGTCAGGTTCCTACTTTTTACACGACTGCCAAAAGGAGAGTATATGTGTTCAGCCCCTATGTATGTTTCATATTTTCTTTAAACGCGCAGATCTTCGCGACCACTTAACCGTTTTTAATAGTGTAAGGTATCATTTGAATCCTCGTGACGTCGCGGGTAACATAGGATATGTGACGTCACGTTAAAAACAATATGGCGGCCTAAAAATACAATATTGTCTGAACAAAAAAAAATAATTTGAAAGAAACCTATCGAGTTTGGTATCAAAATGAAGAGCTTCAAACAACGATTACTAACATGTATATAACTTATAGGTTTGTTACTTATTCTAGAACAGCCAGATTCATTAAAATACAATTAAAGCGCAAAGAATAATATGTCATCTAAATGCTATGATTTGGGTATCAACTGAAAGCATTTTGTATGCAGATTGTAAATATATATACAACTTATATGTTTAAGTATATGTTTGAAGAGAAAACTCGAAATGTTCTACATCGCACTATTGAAGTTTTTCTTCAATGCCTAAGCCGTGACAGAACTGTCACCGTTGACACAATCTTCTTGAACGCTAAGTGTGTATGAAACAGATATATTGTATGTACGCGCTTGTGGTCAAGGGGTAAAATGCACGGCTGCTACGCAGCGGTCGTGGGTTCAATCCCCGGCTCGTAACCGATGAATTTTTCAAATAAAACTTATATACGATACGAGTACCTATATCGTTTGATAAACAGTACCATTCAAAAGTTTAAGTTCTCTCTATGATTTCGATACAAAATAGACTTTCGGGCGATATTTTATTTCAGTGTGAACAGTAAAATTTCAAGAGCTAGTTAATATTAATTTCCCATAGAATTTGAACAATTTTAAGCATTGGATCCGATAATAAGTCATAGGCAAGTGAAGTTGTCATATTTTGATGACATGACTACCAAAAGCTGCCACAGCTGCCTCAGTTATCCGAACTGTTCGAAAGTAACGATTAATTAATAAGAAATAGCTCAATAATCAGTCATAATTATATTAGTTCAACAAGTGTCGACTTAAATGCTGGAAAAATGATAGCCCACACAGCCGAATTCGTATCAAATTCGTGGTGCGAACTTAGCATTTTGTCCAGTATTGTAACGATTTGGCATACACAGTGCTTTACGGTGAAGGAAATCATCGTGAGGGAACTTGCATACATCTGCGAAGAAATTCAAGGATGTATGAGAAGTTCCCAACAAGTATTGGGCCAGCGTTGCAGAGAATTGCCAGAATACAATATCAAAAAAAAAAAGAACGTACGATATGATTCGCATATCAGAGGAATGTCCCTAAAATACAATCACAACAGCAATTGTGGCCAAGCAAAATTGTTATACGTGTTGTCACATGCGCATAAAATTTAAAACTTGAAATATCTTAACATTAAATATTTCGTATCGTGAACGAGACATTTAATATGGGCCGGCCGGTTTTTTTCATCCAAAATATGAGCTTACATTTTTTGTTAAATTTCTAATTAGTAATTAGGCACATGATAGGGTACAAGGTACAACAACGTCACTAGAAAACGAGCTTAGTCAGACATATGGTGCTGGAGAGGAACACTAAAGGGGGGGCAAGGTTTTGACCGTTCTGCCGTTGGCTTTTGGTCAGATCAGGGTCGGGTTTGGCCTTTACATTTGCGCAGGGGAGTTGGTATGAATGAAGGTAGGTTTGCCTGGAAACTTGAGTCTCGCGCAGCTCGCAGGCAAGCGCGCTGGGTGGCCGCGCTCCAGGCCTTCGGCCCTACGCGGATCACGGCTTTCAGCCTCCGCATTTTCGCGAAACGATTTTTCGGGCCTGCGGCCCTGATATTCGTTTTCATGCTACACTTTTCCATTGAATAGCGAAGGAGCGCTGGGCTCTGGTAGCTTGGCCTTCGGCCTTGCAAGCCGGCGCCCCTTTCGGGGACACTTCGGGCCTTCGGCCCTACACGGAGCTCGGTTTACAGCCTTCGCAGGTTGTGGAAACGATCGTCGGATCTACGGATCTCCAATTCGTTTTCATGTTACACTATTCCATCACATAGTGTGGTAGCGCTGGGCTCTGGCTTCGATTGTTAAGGCAGTTAAGAAGGACGGTTGTACCACTTGGGCTCGCTCGTCGGGCCTCCGACCATCGGGCTCGCGCTTGAAGCACCCCGATAGTTACGCTCCAGGCCTTCAGCCCTTCTTCGGCCTCGCTTTAAATTTCTTCCAAGTGACACTTGGGCCATCTAAGTTAAAGTCTGTGCCTCTGTATGCGGTGGTCCGGGCCAGGGGCTCGGCTTTTGTCCTCGCAAACCAGTGCCTCTCTGAGAAACGATTCGGGCCTTCGGACCTACGCGGAGTACGTCCTACGGCCTTTGCAGGTTGTCGAAACGATCGTCAGCTCCATTATAACGTTACACTATTCCGTCGGCTGACATGGTAGTGCTGGGCTTTAGCGTCTCGGCCTTCCGCCTCGCGAACTTTAAGTCTTCGTTGGAGTTCGAAGCGAACCTTTGCACGTTGGGCCCTCCGGTTCGATTATTAATTCAGTTAAGAGGAACGGTTGTACCGTGTGGGCTCGCTCATCGTGCCTTGGGCCCTACGTGGATGTCGGTTTTTTAATTGCTGGGGAGTAGTTCGTTTTCTCACAGCTCGGCCTTCGGCCTCGCTTTAAATTTGCAAGCGACATGCTTGGGCCCTCGAAGTGAAGGTTTGGGCCTCTGCGAGCTCAGTTTTCGGCCTCCCACCCTGAAGCTCGCCCTGCGTACTCGATCAACATATATATTTAATAAAATAAAATAAAAAAATATTTACACTGGTTCCAGTTATGTTCCGGCCCCCAAAATTAGCGGGATGGGAACTCCTCGGGCCCCCGGAGCGAAGCTTCAGCCCTCTGCAATGTCGGTTTTTGATATTCTATCCAACTTTAAGGAATCCCCAGATTCACCAAAAGGTTTCAAATAAATAAAATAATTAAAAAATTAAAAAACACGACTGCCGTTTTAAGCGAACTGAAAAGTAACAAATAATTCCTTTTTTCAGGTTAATTCTTGTGAGCGTATCTACCAAAGTATAGGCGATTGTCTTATTACTTACAATATTTTGTTTCGATTGCAGTCGGGGAACCTCCATATATTTATATTTTCCGTAATGAAAGGTTCCCCGACTGCAATCGAAACAAAATATTGTAAGTAATAAGACAATCGCATATACTTTGGTAGATACGCTCACAAGAATTAACCTGAAAAAAGGAATTATTTGTTACTTTTCAGTTCGCTTAAAACGGCAGTCGTGTTTTTTAATTTTTTAATTATTTTATTAAAATGTAAGCTCATATTTTGGATGAAAAAAACCGGCCGGCCCATATTAAATGTCTCGTTCACGATACGAAATATTTAATGTTAAGATATTTCAAGTTTTAAATTTTATGCGCATGTGACAACACGTATAACAATTTTGCTTGGCCACAATTGCTGTTGTGATTGTATTTTAGGGACATTCCTCTGATATGCGAATCATATCGTACGTTCTTTTTTTTTTTGATATTGTATTCTGGCAATTCTCTGCAACGCTGGCCCAATACTTGTTGGGAACTTCTCATACATCCTTGAATTTCTTCGCAGATGTATGCAAGTTCCCTCACGATGATTTCCTTCACCGTAAAGCACTGTGTATGCCAAATCGTTACAATACTGGACAAAATGCTAAGTTCGCACCACGAATTTGATACGAATTCGGCTGTGTGGGCTATCATTTTTCCAGCATTTAAGTCGACACTTGTTGAACTAATATAATTATGACTGATTATTGAGCTATTTCTTATTAATTAATCGTTACTTTCGAACAGTTCGGATAACTGAGGCAGCTGTGGCAGCTTTTGGTAGTCATGTCATCAAAATATGACAACTTCACTTGCCTATGACTTATTATCGGATCCAATGCTTAAAATTGTTCAAATTCTATGGGAAATTAATATTAACTAGCTCTTGAAATTTTACTGTTCACACTGAAATAAAATATCGCCCGAAAGTCTATTTTGTATCGAAATCATAGAGAGAACTTAAACTTTTGAATGGTACTGTTTATCAAACGATATAGGTACTCGTATCGTATATAAGTTTTATTTGAAAAATTCATCGGTTACGAGCCGGGGATTGAACCCACGACCGCTGCGTAGCAGCCGTGCATTTTACCCCTTGACCACAAGCGCGTACATACAATATATCTGTTTCATACACACTTAGCGTTCAAGAAGATTGTGTCAACGGTGACAGTTCTGTCACGGCTTAGGCATTGAAGAAAAACTTCAATAGTGCGATGTAGAACATTTCGAGTTTTCTCTTCAAACATATACTTAAACATATAAGTTGTATATATATTTACAATCTGCATACAAAATGCTTTCAGTTGATACCCAAATCATAGCATTTAGATGACATATTATTCTTTGCGCTTTAATTGTATTTTAATGAATCTGGCTGTTCTAGAATAAGTAACAAACCTATAAGTTATATACATGTTAGTAATCGTTGTTTGAAGCTCTTCATTTTGATACCAAACTCGATAGGTTTCTTTCAAATTATTTTTTTTTGTTCAGACAATATTGTATTTTTAGGCCGCCATATTGTTTTTAACGTGACGTCACATATCCTATGTTACCCGCGACGTCACGAGGATTCAAATGATACCTTACACTATTAAAAACGGTTAAGTGGTCGCGAAGATCTGCGCGTTTAAAGAAAATATGAAACATACATAGGGGCTGAACACATATACTCTCCTTTTGGCAGTCGTGTAAAAAGAGAAATTAACGCACGCGAAGCGTGCGCAAAGATTACTCTTCCGCACTAGTTAGGAAAAAGTATTTTTAAATATAAAACTCGAAGCGTTTATTGTATCTTTGCCATTATGTATATCGGAACGGCACAGTGCTAAAAATATCCTGAATACAAAATAAAGGCCTGACAATAGAGGTGGTTGTAACTTATGGAAGCCTGTGATTATTTTTTAATCTCATACT
Source organism: Thaumatotibia leucotreta (assembly GCA_025490895.1). NCBI lineage: Eukaryota > Metazoa > Arthropoda > Insecta > Lepidoptera > Tortricidae > Thaumatotibia > Thaumatotibia leucotreta. The sequence continues at coordinate 2,016 of JALPQI010019852.1, read as the reverse complement.
CGTATCATCTAACAAATAAATTTCGGACAAGCCTAATAGCCTAGCGTTTCAGACTAATTCACGAACTCCGTGTTGCTAAAATAAGTTATTTGTGTCCTGTTCATGATTTTCTGTATATGTACCTATATAATTTTCTATGGTGAAGAATAGTTATTTATGATACAACTGTGGAAACTAGGCTTTTTTCAGGACGTGTGTCCGAGTGTTTTAAAACTGACACGAGTTAGAAAAAATCTATACAGGGTGTTTTTTTTTCGACCGTTCAAATTCTACGTAGTGAATGTGTAGGTCATACTGACCAACTTTTACTATGGGGACAAAGTCGAAATCGCGAAAAAAAAATCAGCTGTTTCATACAAATTGGCGGCATTACGCCGGCCGAAATGTATGAAACAGCTGATTTTTTTTTCGCGATTTCGACTTTGTCCTTTGAAATACTATGAAAATTCATACCCGCACACGTGCGGATAAAAAACACTTTCTCTGCATAATTGTACCGTAAAAAGAGCACTACCTGAGCATATGCATTGTAAAAGTTGTTTCCATAATTAACGATACCTTTTTGTTTTAATAACTAGCAAAACAGTCATATAACATCGAGCTTACTCAGCTAATAAGTCGTATAAACGTCATATAAACGCGAATTACACAGTACCTATCGTATAAAGCCAGCTTATACAGCAATATGTCGTATAAAAGTCATATAAACGCAAATTACACAGTACCTGTCGTATAAAGCCAACTTATACAGCAATAACATAATAGTCGTATAAGATGTCATATACACGTTTATACGACTTTCTTATATGACTTAAGAGTCACATAAGAAGTTGCTGAAAAAGACACATTTATAAAACGCTTATATGACTTTTTTGCCGAGTAGCAAAAACTTTTATGGCTGACTTATGACTTGTGAGAAAAAGTCGAGTAAACGTAACGCAGTTGCTATTATATGACTATTGTGAATGAAGTCATATAACAGCTAATTATATATCTTGTTTTATAAAAGTGTTTTATTCAGCATCTCGACATCTTTTATGACTAAAGAGTCACATCGTCAAGGGTGAAAATGTTACTCACACTGTCACCCTCATCGCTGCTAGGCTGGGCGTCGTGTTGGAACAGCGTGACGTGGTGTTTGCGGAGCGAGTCGGTGCGGCTGAGCGGGCTGATCAGGGGACCGCAGGTGGTGCCGCAGGGAGCCGCCCGCGCCGCGTCGTAGTCAGGCTGGCCAGACGACAGCTTAGGGACGAGCTGCTTCAGGCTGCACGGGTGCGGCGGGACTTCACCTTCGCCGACGATAGCTTGCCGGGCCCCCCGCGACGGGTCTTTATAAACGAGCGCCTTACGCGTTCGAACCGCCTCCTGTTCCACAAGGTTCGGGATCTATGTAAGCAGCGGCAGTGGAGGTTCTCCTGGACAAGGCGAGGCAGAATCTTTGCCCGGCAGGGTGATGGAAAGCCAGCTTTCAGTATTCGGTCGGATGAGGATTTGTGCCGTGTTTTTGGGGCTTAATTCGTTTGGGGTCTGGGCCTCGTCAGGATACAGTCTATATTTGTCTACACTTTTATATCCTAGTACTTGTTTGTTAATTGTTGTCAATCGTATTATTAGTATTTTTTGTATGTTCAATCTTCATCTGCAGGCCGTTTTACACTTTGGATATAAATTGTTTTATCGTTTACTGTATACTTTTTCCAATTATCATCTTAAGAGCATTTTCATCTGTCTGCTGTATTGGATCACATTATCCCCACATTAAGTCACTTAAAATAGGTTTGTACAACGCAGGTTCCTTGGGCACAAATCATGATGACTTCATGGCGGCGGCTACTCGGCAGGATGTGGATGTCTTGGCAATCAACGAAACTTGGTTAAGGGCGGGTGAGGAGGGGCGGGCGCCGTCACTCCCGGGGTACAGATTCCGTCACATTCCCAGACCGCAGGGTGCGCGTTCTCGCGGAGGAGGTGTCGGTTTTTATATTAAGTGCAATATCTGTGCTCGCACCTGGCGTC
>JALPQI010019851.1:0-19920 GCA_025490895.1 Thaumatotibia leucotreta | reverse complement strand
GTAGAATTTGAACGGTCGAAAAAAAAACACCCTGTATAACCGTGCCCAGTAAAAAATACCGACTTTTTTTCTTGACATATATTATCAGTGACCCACCCTAATACTTAGCGGCTTGCTAAGTTAAGAGACGTTTATGAATAAGGGGATAAATCTGCGTAGCAAGTGCTCAGGTAAGTAAATTGACGGCGGCAATTATTCATGGTAGTGACTGCGTAGCCAAGATACCAATCGCTAACGCTCAGTAATGGCAGCATCTTTTTTTTATAGGCGCGAGCGCGTTTGCCGTCTATCCATTGAGTTTGCCACTTTTTTCTTTCTACAAGGCGGAGTAGGTATGTACCTATGCCAGAAAAATACAATTTATACCTAGGTTCTTAAATAAAATTAACATTTTTGAAAATAGTAAAAACGGCATCTACCGGAACTTATACCCAAAAGTAAGTAGAACTATAATACTCATAATATGTTTTATTTTGATAACAGCAAGGTTGATTATGGTATGGCTAAGGTGCGTTTAAAATAATGCCTGTCAAATTGACGTGATAAGAATCGCTTCTAGCTTCTAGCGAAGTTACTGAAGTTAGTTTAGGGCAATAAAAATAACACGTTTAGAGTGGAAAAATTTGAAAAAGTTTTTGTTAGTGATTTCTATTAAACTCGGTATGTAAGACTAGTATTTTATTCTAGAATTTAAGCCCTTCTTCCACTTGGTTGATCAGTTTGACACCAAACTGTTCCGTGTTAGGTGTTCGTCAGGAAGTTATGATTATAAACCACTATTGTGTAAATTGATGAAATTGTTTACGTCTTCGATTCAATCAGGTTAATTCAAACGTAACACGAGGTACATTCTTACTTGCTGTCGCACACAAAACCGAGGTAAATAAGCTGATAACCTATAAATGTAGATAACCTATGTCACATTGTGCTTGATATATCCGGTATTGCTCATTAAGACCTCTTTCGAAAGCAGTTTTAAGTGGTTTGTGTACATAACGAACCAGTCTGTACGATTATTCTTGATCTTGTTAACCCTATAAACAAATATTGCTTATAATATGCCGTTGAAACTGTTTAAATCCAGTTTATACTTGTTGCACATGTTCGATTCTGGGCCAATGTTTTGTTCATCTAATTGTAAAGTCTGTAGTAAACATGATAGATAATAATTTTGTTGTTCGGTTGATGTGACCTGACTGACCTATTAACGTCAACAGTAGGTGATGAGGCAAATCATTTGCCTCCGAGTGGTCAGTTCAGTTCTGAAAGCCACAATGAGAAGTCATACATACTTTGATGCTTTGGGCTCGGCCAGGTAATATATTAGATTACTGACCTCTGCATTACTCTTTGCTATTAGTTCTTTATCTTTTAACAACTTTTTTACAACTTTTTATGTTGTGTGGTTTTTATTTTGTTTTATCTTATACTGTTTAGAATTTTATTGCCTTATATTTGGATATTACCAGTTTGTGTTTATTTTTATGACAATAATAGTTACTAGCTTAATGTGTATGTTTTCTATTTTATAGCCATGTTTTTAATTTTTTTTTTCCTTATCTAGCATAATGGCTCGAATCCTAGACGGCAAAGGACTTGCCAAAGACATCCGTAATGAATTAAAAATCAAGATCCATAATTGGATGCAGCAAGGTCACCGGGCACCAACATTAAAATGTATTATTGTTGGCGATGACCCGGCGAGCCATACATATGTCAAGAATAAGATCCAAGCGGCAACGGATGTGGGTATTCAGGCTGAGACTATAAGATACGAAGCTAATATGACCGAAGAGGACTTATTGTCAGCAATTGACGAATTGAATGCCAGTTCTGACGTTGACGGGATTTTAGTCCAACTTCCGTTGCCCGGAGGCATTGATGAGAGGAAGGTGTGTAATGCTGTGGCGCCAGAAAAGGATGTAGACGGTTTCCATATTGTTAATGTGGGGCAATTGTGTTTGGACATGCCGACTATCGTTCCAGCTACCGCTTTGGCTGTTGTTGAGATGTTGAAGAGGTATGTGGCATCAAAATTATTAGACATTGTATTCTTTCAGTTTATTCACCCCATAATAGTGTTTGTCTGCCTTTGAATAATTATTTCATTATTACAGTTTTTTTTTTATTAAATATCAAATAACCCATCGCGTATGGAAGTTTCAATTAATATGAGAATATTAATTGAAACTTCCATATGCGATGGGTAAAACTAAATAATTTAAAAAATAATTTAATATCTAAAATAAGGGCAAATTTTTCTGTTTTCATAAAATAAATCATCTATTGACAATATGGAATTAAACCTTTTTGAAAAGACACTCACAGATGAACTAACATACCTGTACAATTTTAGTATTCACAGTACTATTTATTTCTAGTCCTTAGTTTCTCAAGAATACATGTATTATTATCAAAGTCATTTAAAAGATCAATAAAAGCAATTAATTGCCATCCCACATTTCCATAAAATCTTTTCCTGTAGCCTTAATCAAATTGCAAGTATTGTATAGTTTAAGTCAACATACTAGCATACTTTACTAGGTAGTTTTGTTGTACATTCAATAATATTAACGCCAATTATTTTCTTATTAATTTAGAATCACACATTTGAATTAATCAAATGATCCAAAATAGATCTGATGTTGTATGTGATTCTAAATTAATAAAGAAAATAATTGGCGTTAATATTATATTAAGACAAAAAATATTTGTTTATATACTTTTACTAAGACAAAAAATATTTGTTTTAGATTCAAAATTGATACATTTGGGCGCAACGCAGTTGTGGTAGGCCGCTCCAAGAACGTTGGCATGCCCATAGCCATGATGCTGCACAGCGACATGAGCCATGACAGCGGCTTGGGCATGGATGCCACCGTCACCATCTGTCACCGGTACACTCCGAAGGAAAAACTGGAGTTCTACTGCCGGAACGCTGACATTATCATCACAGCTACAGGTATGTTTCGTATTTTATTTTAGGCTGTTATGATTTGTTTTATATTATTGAAATATTAAACAAGTTTTATTGAGTGTGCTCACTCTACTTAGTTTATAAATTATTCAGTAACAGAAATAACACATTATCTTTACAAAATCAGATAAAAGGTTATGAAAATATGCAAAATTATAGTCATAATTATGCTTATTACATTCCATTCAAAGAATCATAATACTGTATGTAACATGTTATGATGATTAGGGGTCAGAACTATGGGTGCAAAACTAACAAAACTTCTCAATTGGACTTGAGATAGCACATACATCCATAAAATATTCATATCTACACACACACCCACACATTGTACTTTGAAGATTCCGAGATAGGGAATAAAATTGGATACAGATTTTTCAATAATATTCGTATTTTTCAATTGTATTTGCCATGTCAATTTTAAAGTTTTGTTAAAGTTTTGCAAGTTCCGACCCCTAATGATGATTGACTTCGTTTTACTACTTGGGAATTAATGGCTTCCTTTATTACTTCTGCACTTGTATACAAACAGTGTGGTGCAAAATCTTTTTCCTTCGTATATTAAACGTCTGAATTAATTTTTCTGTGTCAATTATATTCAAGGCAATAGATACTAAAGTTCATTGCAATTTGTACAGCAATGTTGTAAAAAGTAAAAATTACAACATTGTAAAAAGTAAAAATTTCATTTTTGTTTATTTATCTTATTAAATTTTAACTTAAAACCTACCAACTTGGTTTAAGACATAGCTTATCTAGTTTTTAATATTTGAAAAATTTATAATTTTCTTTTTGTTCAGGTGTTCCAAAGCTAATCAAAGCTGACATGGTGAAGCCCGGAGCCACTGTCATTGATGTTGGCATCGTCAGAGTGGTTGATGATGAGGGGAAGACAAGGCTTGTTGGTGATGTTGATTATGATGGTGAGTTTCTTTTCATTCTTGATACAGTTGATTTGTTTTCTATTAGGTTAGGTTAGAGTTACCTATGAAATTGGCGTTTTGTACGGAGAATTTTGTGAAAAGTCTATTTTCCATACAATGAATTTGTGTACATATATTTTTTTGATGTCAAAAAAAATTATTTTGCCGGTAATATAAGCCACTTCTAATAAGTGTTTTGTATATCCCTATTTCAGAAAATTTTTATATTTATGATTTTTATGTCAGTAATTCCTTTAATACTGTTCAAAACGGGATTTAAAAGTCAAGTAGGTAAAAAATACATTTTATTTTTATTTTTAATAAATTATTGATTCGGTTGACTTTTTGGCGAAGATTCAAATAAGATTAAAAAATAGAAAGAAAAATTAACTTCTACTATGTTACTTAAAATGTTATGTTATGTTGTTTAAACAGTCTAGAAGCAATAACTAAAACAAAAAGTTAAGAAACAGTAATTTAATTTTTTCACATTCCATACAATATAAAAAAACATCAAAGGCGTTGAGCACCACTTTATAGTTTAAATAAAATTATGAAACTTGGTATAATTTATCAACTTAACAGATGTAACAAAAGAAGGGGTGCCCCATGGGAAAATAAAATAAATGTTTTTTTGACCACCCTACTGTAGCATATATTTTGTTAATTATTATCAATATCAATTAAAATATGTTTCGAAAAGAAAGATACAGAAAATCTCAATAAAATACACTTTACAATTTTTTTGTGAGAAAATCAATAGGCTTTTGATTAGACCTGGTCGCGAGGGCCCAAATTGAAGTCATTAAAGTATAGTTACATTATCAGTCATTAACTCGTATTGGATTAAAAAAACGCTACACTCTTAATGACAGCACTTTACGATATTGATCATTGGCTGATCGTGTTCCGTATATTTAATCAATAATATTAATGGATTATTACGTAGGGTTAAGTTCTACAGTTTATGTGTATAGTAATGTATCCGAAATTCAACTACTTAAGGACTACCTACTTTCGAATATTATCGATTATTTAATATTAGCATTTTTTGACTCAGTTAAACAATGTTGCGTACAATACTTTTTTTACGACCACACACTTATTTTGAAATAAAATTGTAAATTTGAGAAATATTCTTAGTAAAACACAATTGCCGCGATACAAAGCCGTACTGTACACATTTTTGTAGCTCATACAACCTCGTTGCGCTCGGCCGCCTAAACCTTACTCCTGACCGCTCGGTTACAGACACGCGCATTTTCGGCAAGAGTTTTTGTATTTCCGTATATTGTCGAGTTGACTTGTCTAAGAATGTCTCAGGATATTTATTTATTATTTTAATTATAGTATCTGAGTTTGTCCATTAACCACGTCATACGATTTTGGCTTATTTTAGACCCCTCCCACCCCCATGGTGATATTTGATGATATTTTCGGGACAACCCCCCTAGCCAATATGACGTGTAATTTATTGCAAATTTAAGTAATCCTTTTAATAACACTTGTTCAGGGTTTAACATCGGGTTATATTTAAAAAGTTATCTTAAAAAAAGTATAGATGATATTTTTACTAGCTATAACAAAAAAAATTGTCGTGATTTGTCCGATGGCCCCCTCTCACCTATAGTGATAATTGGTGATTTTTTCTTGAGCCCCCATATACAGTATGACGTGATTAATGACAAACCCTCTCCAATAATCTCTTGTCTGTACAAAAATACGCCAAAATCAAAAATGTATGCACGAAGAGCCGGCCCATGGAAAAATTTAATTTGTCGTTTTTTACTGACAGATATTGTTCGATAGATTATAGCCGCAATTACTCACTGTGTCTCTTTTATTAACACGGGAGTGCGTATCTTTTGTTCGTGTTTATAGCCGATAGTTCATAGCTTAGTAGCTCGCGGTGAGACCAGTGCCTAATGCGGTCGAATCAAAGTATGAGGTTGGCAGGCAACCAACATTGTTTGATGTGGGAACGACTCAGTGTGATATACCACACCCCAAATGTATGGAAACGTCATATAAACATTTTTCACCTCGTAAGCGGAGGGTTTTATAATGTTCAGCAGTATTATTCACTAAGGAAACCGCCTTGCTGTCAGCGCTGTGTCAGCGCTGCGGCAGCGTCGAGCCTAAAAATGGTATTCACTAATGTACTTTAAAGAACACTATATAGTGCTCGGCGACGAATGCGGCGTGAGCTGGTACTACACTGCGTCGAGAGTTTGACGTTTAATGTACGAGCTTCGTATTCTCTAACAAAAAACAGCGACGAACTCGCCCACAACCTCGCTCACAACCTCGATTCCTAATGTAAAATAAAACAGCTAGGATTTTAGACAAGGCAGTCTCGACGTCGAGCTCGTTGACGAACGCAGCGTCGAATGTGTGAATAAGAGAATATTATAGCAGTAGATAAAACTTCGTTATTTGTCCACAGAGGTAAGCAAAGTAGCTGGCGCTATAACACCAGTGCCCGGTGGAGTGGGACCCATGACGGTAGCTATGCTCATGCATAACACCTTCCAAGCCGCCCAAAGGCTACGAGATGCTGAAATGATGCAGTAAACTCCCATATAACTATAGTCCATTTCAAATACGAAGGCCAGATACCACTCGAAACTTTTGTCCTTTAATTGGTCCACTACAAATTGGCACGTGTGTTACACCGATGTATGCATAAAATATCACGCCACAAAAGGGCCTGGCCAGGTTTCTTTTGTTATCACTGACGCCTAAAGACTTTGGCCTTCGTATTTGAAATGGACTTTACCAAAATCTACGATTTCCAAAATCAAGTTATCTTTCTCAAACATGCAATGAAATATTGTTATAATAGGCTGCGAAGTATGACGTTTCAGGTGCGACTAGGACAAGAGATCGTTAATGGAATTTTATACAAATCTTGAAGGCCTAGGCCGGCAAAGTGAACTTTTTTAATTCCATTCCACAAATTTCTGGCACAGGCATCGAACATTCTGCCAATACAATTTAGGCATGTTTTTGTTGTTTATGTCATTGCATGTTTGGGAAAAGCACTATACATACCTCGGCCGGAAATACGGGATGCCCGCCTCAGACCTATCCAGCCTCGCTTCGATCGGCCGTCTATATGTCTTCGGCCGGCAACTCCTTTCGTCCCGGCCTCTATAGTAATGTACGGTCGAGGAAATTGAATGTTTAGCAGTTTATGGCTCACTTTACATTGAACGTCTTAGTACATATATGACAACCAAATTAACTTGTACCGCAAAGTGTACATTCTGTTTTCTCGACTGTACAATTACATTTCGAAATATTAGTTTAGGACAATTCAACGTAAAATTGTAATGTAAGTGACCATTTTCTAGTGTGTTTATTTATGAATTGTGCAGATATTGTTATTGCATCTAGATATCAAGATGATAGTTATGTAGATATAATGTAACACCTAAACTTGGATCATAACTAATTAAACGGACGATGTAATGGTCACTTTCATAAATAAATTAAATAACTAGCTCATTTTGCTTTTTTCGGTGTTGTTTATTGGATTATTTAAGAATCTCTAAAATTAATCAATGTCTTCTACTTTGTGCCACAGTGCCTTATTTAATTATAATTATAAAGCAGTTTTGAAAAGTATTATATAGGATATTATAATTTTAAAATACCTCGACGGTATTTGTTAATAGGTTAGTAATATATTATTTAGTAATTAAGATATAATCAACACATTGTTATTCCGATATGAAATATCGTCACATTCCTATTGATTGAAGTCAATCAGAACGATTACATTATTACAAAATACCTATTCAATAATTATTTTAAATTCACTCACTGCCATCATGTATTTTTGAATCATTTCAATTCGTGTTAATTTTACAATGTCTTACCATCATACGGGCTTTTATGAAAACGGGTATAGTCCATTTCAAATACGAAGGCCCGATGTCACTCGAGACTTTTGTCATATAATTGGTCCACTACAAATTGGCACGTGTCGTACACCGATGTATGTAAAAAATGTCACGCCACAAAAGGGTCTGGCCATGTATCTTTTGTTAGCACTGATCCTATTGTTGACGCCTAATGATTTTGTCAAGTGGAATCAGGCCTTCGTATTTGAAATAGACTTTACAGTACCCAGCTATAAAGTTTGGAGCTGGAAAGAGACTCGCCTTCATAGAGCGTTGTCCCTCTCGAATTTAACTTACGTTTATGCAATATTATTTGTCTCTTTCTAAGGCCCGATGTGCAAACTTTATCGACGGATACTGTAATAATTTAATATAACTAACAATCGTTAGTAGTATCTAACTTCATAAATAATTTGACAATTTATTATATATGATATATCCACGGAAAGAACATAATTATCGAGTCAATCAAATTTCAGAAGGAACAACCTTACTTTTAACACAATAAGGTTCAAATTTGCCCTTAATTTCACAAGGACTAGACGTATACTTTCTGTGGACTAATCAAATTATACAATATTCAATTTTCATACCTATTCCATAAGGGCTGTGATCAATTCATTTTGTTTTGTTGAATCATACCTGATGTTAGTATAAATACCTTAAGCTGTGTTGTTGACTGTAAACTACCTACCTACCGTATTAAGTTGATAATAATTAAACAAATATATTAATGAATCCTCGTCTATTATTTACTTGTTCTAAGCCACCTTCTTATTTTAATAGTAATAAAAAAACCATTTATTTCAGAAAACGAAGTTCCATATTTTGTTAGTAAACATCTAGGTATGTTAAAAAAAATATACAAAATGCAGACAGTAGGTAGTAGGGACTCGGGTAACACCACACCTCCACGGTGACGCAATTATTAGTTTATATAATCAAAACTAAAAAGAGTTCTTAAAGGCCAGATTATACAATCCACTTTCAATACTGACGTATTTTCTTTCCGAATTCTAATTTATAAGTAATTTACAGTAAATACAGGGTTACTTTTTCACCAGTACAATAAATTTTACCATTGGTATCGATAATAGATCACGTTTATCAAATAAAGTAAACACATTTTTAATTTATTTTTTAATAATTTGTCCTTCATGATAATGTAACATAATGGGTGCACTAATTATAAGGCGTCAACGGTGCGGTATGACGAAGGTGGCGGGAATGGGTGATCCAACCCGTCATGCCAAGGGGGTAGTAACACAAAATGCCAGTATTTTGGACTACTATTACGTATGTTGATTGATTGTACTGGTGAAAAAGTAACCCTGGTTAAAAATATTATCATTGTAAAGTCAGTAGGAAGTCTCTTTTATAACAGGGTTATGTTTTGAGAATGGTGTACTATGTCAGAGCCTTGAATTGATGATAATATACGATACGATGTACAGTAAACCAAAAATTTAGTTATCACTTTTAGACATTATAACCACAAAGAAGAGAAAGTGGAAAGTCATATTTTTAGCTAAAGGTTCAAGTTGATTGGAATTGCCGCGTGGTGACGGCAGTAAGAACACAATTGTCACCACCCTAACTCTTCCCACTGGGTGTCGTGAGAGTCGACTAAGGGATTGAAGTGTCACTGATCATTTTATTGAAGATTGATGGTGGGCAGCAGCGTCATCGTAATGTACACAATACTGCGATTGCCAACCCGCTTGCCCAGCGTGGCGATTATGGGCATTACCTCCTAATGTGTTCACGCATAAGTAATTAATAGGGATGATGACTGTAGTTAAAATAAAGTATTTAACATTATGCACAACATAATACACGAAGAAATTATTACTAAGATGTAGATTGCAGTAATTTTTGAACAGAACTTCTATTTAATAAATTGAAAAGAACTTAAAAGAGTAGGTCATTTGGCAGTAGGTACTCAAACGTGACGTCACTTTTGAGTATTTTATATAAAATTCCATAGTGGTGATCGTTTTGACAGTTCGAAAAAAGATGTTGATTTGACTTGCCAGTCATCATCCCTATTGGAGAAGCCTACGTCCAGCAGTAAACTGAGATAGGCTGATGCATGGCTGATGATGTGATAGCATGTGTACAGGTATATCTACGACCCGTAAAACATTCACAAGAATGTCGGATATCACGCACGCACATTACAATTAAAGGTTGTTTCGGGTGAGATACTCCTTTCCATTAGATTCACCACATTTTCCGCGTTTCAGATTCGCGGGTTATCCAAGGGTACGGAATACCTTTGCTAGAAGAGTTAAGCGATAATAACCAGTATAATGTGATCTAAATAACAACCAATTTAATACCTAAGTATTCAGTTATCTACGCTCGGATTGGAGTGCAGTATTTCAATTTCGTATGGTAAAAACTTCAATTATCGACATGTTTAAGATGCGTTCAAACCAAAAGAGCATTCGCTGTTCTATCTATTCCTAGGGTCTACGAAATCAACCAATCACGTTTTGTGTAACGATCGAATTTCGTAGAGTGGGGGGTTAGAACAGCGAATGCTCTTTTGGTTTGAACGCACCTTTATAAGGAGCATTCCATGAGCAAATGTTTGTATATTCCGATAATTTGAGTTTTCTTCCGAGTTATTAGTTACTACATATATTTTTGAGCAATTTTTGACTCCTCTGGTCACGAAAGAGAACTTCGATAAACCCACAATTTTGAGAAAATCCGTGTTCGTACGGGACACCGGTGGACTTTTTAGTGGAATGCAAGTAGAGTCAATTATCACCACATGAATCAAGAACCACCACATTTTGAGGAAAAACCAGTACCCGATCCCTGGCTCAGTCAGTAATTAACTGCAAATCTTGAGGCCAGGGTTCGAATCCCGGTGGGACATCTTTTTGTGTATATTTATCATAATTTAATCTCATCTGCTTGCTGCGTCCGATATTTGATAAACGTAAATGTACGCGAGTCCCGTTACCAACTAGACGTGTGCGCCGCGCCGGCGTCACGCCGCCGCCGACCTTTTTCGCCACGCCGCCGCCGCCGACTAATGGTCGGCGTAAAATCGGCGTGGCCTTGACTGAATAATAGACTTATTTCTTATGGGTTAAATACTAAATACTAAGCTTCGTATTTGCTTTATGTATTTACATAATGCTCTTACACAGGAAATAAAATATCAGCCTATCGAGTGTTACACGTAGATGCTTAGGCTCGACGACATTCGGCCTCCCGAACAAGCTGGTTTCGGTTTTCGCACAAGCAACGTCAGGTTATACAGAAGACATAGATAGAGGTAAGTATAATTACTTGCCCCTCTGGTTAACGTTGGTGGCTTATGGAGCATTTGAATCGATCAGCACGTTTATGAATAAGGGGTTACCCCCTTATTCATAAACAAGTACTATACACTATTTCCAGCGGTACCAATTAGACTTTTCCTCCTTGCGCCGATACCGCAATGCATGATTGTCAAGTCATCAATCTCTCTTTTACGATCTTCCGCCAACGATCTTTGGCAGCTTGGACCGCTTCAGCGACCTGAATGTTGAGTGTGGTGTGGATCCGGCCTGTCCAGTGCATGGGGCTCGGTCTTTTCCTTTCAAACTTTCTCGAGACAATAAGTTTTTGCAAGTCTTCCATGATTGTGGGCTATGTGTCCAAAGAACAAGTAAGCCAAATAAACTACCGGTACTTATATTGTAGCGTCCAGTTCGTCTCCAAGACTGGTATTCGAAACCCATACCATTGCAGCGAAAAGTACCCATACCATTGCAGTATGTCCAAACTGTTTTTAGTTGCTTTGGGAGATGTCTTCAAGATTTTGGCCTGGAAAGGGCTTTGCCATCAACATCAATAGTGAGTATATCAGTTATACCACCCACGTTCGGTTCGCCGACTATAAAGTAAGTGTGGCTGAAACCTTGGAGAACTTGAGCACTATACTCATTGATATCTGTAGACTTGTAGAGCCCCTGAATGTGTTGGGCTTAGGATACAACGAAGACCATATCAAATATCTAGAATTTGTGATACAAACTCCAGTCAAGATCTAAGCTCAAAGTTGACGAATATGTGTACCGGGGACAGTTGGGTGGGTCTAACTTTGAGAAAAAGGTCAATAGCCACTGATTTGCTTTTGGTAACTGTGATTACCAGCTGTCACTCTTATTTGACATAGGAATAAAGCTCAACCAAAATTTCAAATCAAATGAGTGGACAGTAATGTAGTGCCGGACAGCACAATATCTTCTCATTCAATATCCCGCGGTATATTTCAAAACGAAATTCTTCAACCAAGTGTTACTTACGGCTCTAAAGTGGTAGGTAACTATGGGCTTAGTAAAAAGATCACTCAATGATCTATTTAATTGATGGAAAGAGGAGTTCCTACAATATTGAAAAAGGAATGTTGAGAGCCGTAGAATAACTGAAAGTACCAACGTAGCTCAAAAAATGTGTGACCTGAAGTGGCAGTGGGCTGGACATATTGCCCGCAAAATTACCATTGGGGCAAGCGATTTCTTAAAGGCAAGCATAAACTTGTCGACGCAGCTTAGAAAACCTCCCAATATGATGGACCGATGACCTGGGAAAGATAGGTGGAATCCATTGGATATGGGCTGCGCACTTTACCCTTATGGCATGCTATCCATGATAGGGGGCCTCTGCCTCATCGGCAGATAATACGTATCATTATTATCATCATACAACGAAGATGAATAGAGTTAGTGCACGCCCCGTTATTGTAGGAAATACATATTATGTTAAGGCTTATCCACGAAATAAAGTAGACATTGCCGTATAATTATTTTTTTTAAATGAGATCATACCCTTGCATGGATATTATTAAAAAGAAGAGTTCTTTGCCTTTCTTCTCGGACGCTGTGGTTGGTATTTACATACATTTCTTCTTGAACTTTCTTCTTTCTTTCATGAACTTTTATTTAAACTTCTGAATTTTAGCAGTGTTTCTTCTTATTTTACCATTTTGGGTCATTTAGTCTCTCAATGGGTCTTAACTAAATTACAATATCGATACTGTTTTTTGGGAGTGAACTTTTCCATTAAGCATCATCTGAATTTATTTTGATTTTGACGACTGTTATGCGAATGCTTTTGGATATTGGATTGTTGTTAGAGAAGAATCAACTTACGGTCCCATGGCTCTTAGAACTACATGGGACTATTGTGTAACAGTTGAGACTGATTTTACGATGGCTACTATATTTCGTGGACAAGCTTTAGAACATGATGGGAAGAGAAAACTGTTATCTATTGATCAGATTGTGGATAAGGTGGTCATTGGTGGTGTTATTTGAACATTTTATATTATGTTTATTTCAATTATAATAAAGAATACGATCAAATTCCGCTTTTATATTCATGTGACCTTGACGCCGATTTCACGCCGAAATCACGCCGCCGCCGCCGACTTTTCAGCAAACGCCGCCGCCGACCATTTTGACATCGGCGCACACGTCTATTACCAACTTGTTAAAATACGACTATGAAGATAAAATTGACAACCCAAATAATTGATGAAACATGACACAAATCGTTCTCCTAAATTTGGTCAGGGTTACAACACTGCGCACTTCGCTAAGGTTCTCAAACTGGCAGGTGCTACACACACGCTGTTCAAACTTTAACTAATCTACTTTAACTTACACCAGGAACAAGCTGGAATTCCCATTAAGGCAGAATAGGTTTAGAGGTGGCGTAAGCATGTAAAATTGGGCTTGGCCCACACATACATACATCATCAGCCTATCTTAGTCCACTGCTGGGCGTAGGCCTTTTCTATTAAATATGCATATAAATGCATTAGGATGTAAATGCCCATAATCGCCACGTTGGGCAAGCGGATTGGCGAGCGCAATAATGTGTCCACTATGATGACGCTGCTGCCCATCATGATTCTTATACCTATTAAAGAATAATCAGTGACACTTAAATCCCTTAGTCGGCTCTTACGATATCCGCGGGAAGAGTTGGGGCGGCGACAAATGTATTCTAACTGCCGTCACCACACGGCACCAATGTGCATCATTTGCAATAAAAGATTGGTTAGACACAACTAATAAATACTTCTGTAGGAATGAATAAATTAATATTGTTGTTAAAAACAGTACTTACTCGTATAATCTGGCAAAGCCACTTGTTATTACAGAACAATTTTTTTATGGGCGACCAATGTTACGCTGCAGATTTTTTTTTTATTTGGCTTTTTCTATTATCGAGTTTATTAGTAGACTACATATATTTTAGAATGGCAGATCACAGCTGTTTTGGCAGCTGGTAGGTGGGTCAAAATTCTTTTCGTTGTCTTATTTTGTGTCCCTAAAAAACGTGACACAGTTGTAATTTTTATATGAGATGATGTGTTTAAAATTTTTGATGTATGGATTAAAATCTAGCGTGAAAAAGAAATACAAGTGCACTGGAGTTTTTTTATAGGTATACTGAGTCGAAACAGCAACTAAAAGCGTGACAGAGTGATATGAAACAAGACAACGAAAAGAATAAGACGGTTAACCAGGTACTGAAATAAAATGTTAACGTCTTTATATCGCAATTCAACAGGGTGATTTTTTTATCCACTGACCAAACTTTAGGGGTAATTTTGAATATTTATGAACTTTTAGGACTATGGGAAATTAATAGTTATAAAAGCTTTGTTTTAGTAAAACTAGTGTCTAAATAAATTAAAAATCAGCATACTCTTTACTCTTACTCTTCAATCTAAACCCCACCATAATTATCTAAGTCTTTATACCACGGAAATAAAGTTGAAATTCCCTTGCATCATTTTTATCTCCACCTGTCCCGTGATTCATGTTCATACTTCAACAATCGCAACTCTTAATTACCTCTGCTAACCGAATTCTAAAGCAATATATTCCGCCACCTATGAAATAACTTTGCATAATTAAACTTGACGGCAGGGTTGTCACGCGTTGGACTTTAATTTATGGAAAAAAAAACTGACATTCGGAAAGCCTCTCACTCAGTGTGGTACTGATCACCCATTGTGACTAGTGAATTCAGTCGGCCTACCGTTCGAAAACAAATTTTTTTGATCATATCTTCACTCCGATCCTGTGTATGTCACTCCAATGGCATCTTCGTTTGAGTGACAGGGGAGGTAGGCCAGAAAAAATATTTTAAGCATAGATTACATTTTTTTTTTCTAAGTGTACTCCGTCTTGAAAGATCGAAGCTGGGGAAATGCTTAGACGCCCAATATATTAATCATATCGAACAACTTTTACAACCTTGGTCCTTCCTAGAAAATACGAAATTGTCAGTTTTATACATTTTGATCGTTGAAATCTTGACATTTTGTATGGGAGTTGTGTCACGAGTTCGGAATTAGTTTTGTAGTAAAAGTTGCTCAGTAAGTAGGACTTTTAATAATTATTATGTATGGACTGTCTTTACATACAAAACATATTTCAAGATTTGTACATCTCTTTTAAGAAGTTTCACCAGTGTTGTCTCCTGGGTATAACAAAATAAGAAATAGTTCATCCAAGCATCTAATATCTAATCCCCCAGAGACCTCAAGTAGTTAAAAATAAGTTACATTACATTTGCATGTCTATATAAGCGTAGGCAATGTCATGTAATTTTACGGTAATTAAATTTTATGGCTGGTAACCCTACCCAGGTTACAGTTTTCCTCATTTCATATGCACCCTCTCCACACATTGCCGCACTTTAGTGGCAACACTGTAACCGTTTTAATTCGACTTTGGGGAGACATGCAAATCACACTTACACGTATTAAATTCAGTTTATCTGATCTTGGGGTGATGATCGCTCAGATTAAATCAAAGCTTGCGTGATTATATGCTCCATATGTCACGAGCACAAACGATTTTTAAGTGCTTAGCTGTTAAAGGTTAAAGACATTGCGCGTAGAACCGATGGCCGTTGGGGCGGGAAGGTGAGTGGCGGCCACGTACCGGAAGACGTAGCGTGAGTAGGAGTCCCACAAGGCGGACCGATGACCTGGTGAAGGTCGCAGGAGTCTGCTGGATGCGGGTGGCGCAGGACATTGTGTGACTTTCGTACCAACATTTCCATCTCAACGAATATGATTTAATCGACTCTTGTCAGCCTCCATATCCTAGTTGGTAGGATATGGAGGCTGACAAGAGCCGGCTACCCGGAACCTCCTCGTAGGTAGGGTCTACCTACGAGGAGGTTCCGGGTTCGAATCCCGGCGAGGGCATTATTTGTGTATTTATTTATCACAAATATTTGTTCCTCGGTCGTGGCTGTCTATGTATTTAAAAACCTATATGTATGTATCTATCTATTATTGTACATATATAACGTCGCTTGGTACCCACATCACAAGCCTTAATTGAGCTTACCGTGGGACTAAGTAAATTTGTGTAAGATGTCCCAAGACATTTATTTATTTATTAAAGCTCATATACTTCTTCGCGTTCTCCGGCCTACTACCGCGAACTTCGAAATTCTTAAATTTCGAGGATTTGTCTCTATCTCTCAAACGAAAGCGTCATTAGAGTGGCAGTGTTAACGCCTGGTAACAATCACACCAGCGTTGACCAATCACGACGACCTACGAACAGCGCCGAAGTTACGTAACTACTCCGCCACATACAGTCGTGCATCGAGACGCCTGTTCTTTTCCTTTCTAACCATCGAAGCACCAGCTCTTATCCCAGACTTATAAAGAACCTTCAACATATTGTAAACCTAAAAAGGATTAAAATGGTAAAATATTTTGCCTGTAGGTCCGCTGGTTACCACTCAAGGCGAAAAGATGACACAGATTGTCTTGTAGTCGTAGTGCAGAGGGGAACGAATGAAGCCACTCCTCGCAAAAGGCCTTCCAACCACTCATTTGGCGATGAAACCTGTTGGCATTTAGATGTTTGTCAGTCATCAACTGTGCGTTTTTCTAGAAATATCCTGCTTCGCACAGCTAAACTCTGGATTGATTTGTTACCTGCGATATTTCCGGACCGTTACGATGATCAAACTTTCAAGAAAAGAGCGTATTCATACCACGGGTGTTGCGGGTGTCTATGGGCGATGGTGATCGCTTACCATTAGGTGATACGTCTGCTCGCTTGCCTCCTATTCCATAAAAAAAATCGCGTCCGTCAAAATGTTAAAAGCCAACTAAAGGTGGATTTACACTAAACGAGCGAATTCCCATTCTATCCCCCACTCTACGAAATCAACGAATTTTGACGAGTGTAGCGTTTGTGTAGCGAACGAATGTTCGTAGAGTGGAGATAGAATGAGCAATTCGCTCGTTTGGTGTAAATCCACTTTTACAACATTGTCATTTGTTAGCCCTGTTGATTCTGTTCAAATACTACTCTACTATGTTACATGATATTGAAGCAATCTTTAGTCTCTGCGGGACGCATTTGAAGCTCATGCCTCATTCCGAAACATACAGTTTAAGTTTCAGAGTTAAATTGAAGGTTTTTAACCGATTTCAAGGATGATGCTCTTAATTCGACAGTTTTTTTATGTATGTTACTTGTTGTCTCCGAGAATAGTGAACCGATTTTTTTTTTAATAATAAAGTTTATTTATTTCATTTGATTTTGTGATTATTATTTTATGGTAAAACTGGAAAACAAACATGTGCCTAATGCTAAATAGCTAGAGTAGCTTATGGCCACTTATAGCTCCAGGAAGTGTTATCAATTTTAATGGGTCAATGGCAAAAAGGACAAAAGGACCGGAGACCCCGCTATTGCTAATGCATCCATTTTGAGCGTTTGACCTTACTAGAAATACCAGTAGACCTTTATGAGGGCAGTAAGCATCATCATCCGTGGCCGTCACGGCCGTGTGGTGACAGCAGCAAGAATACATTTGTCACCACCCCAACTCTTACCGTGGGTGTCTTAACAGTCGACTAAGGGATTCGAAGCGTCACTGACCGAGTGTGTGAAGTGTGACTGATTTATTGAAGATTGAGCAGCAACCCCGAATGGGCAGCAGCATCATGCATCAGGGATTGCCAACCCGCTTGCCCAGCGCCCAGCGTGGCGATTATGGGCATTTACCTCCTAATGCATCCATTCCATACGCATAGGCTAGAGGCCGTTGTCCAACAGTGGACTGATATAGTGGCTGATGATGTGTTGTGACTCTAGCGTACCGTACTTAGTTACGTATATGAGCGGATTTTTATTTTTTTGTAGATTTTAAAAATTTTCCAAATTTAGATTTTTTACACTTTTTCTAGTCAGAATCACGAGCTCTTTCTATCCTGATTGAAATAAAAAAGTGTCGCAAGAAAAAATCCATTGAGTTACTATTTTTCATACACTTTCTTCTACCGTAACTCAGTGGAAGACAAAAAATGTATGGAATTCTTGGGACACTTTTTCCTGCTAATGAGGATCGAAAGAGCTCGCGATTCTGAGTAGAAAAAATGTGAAAATATCCAATTTTGAAAAATTTTAAAAAGCTACAACAAAATAGAAATCCACCCATATTTTCAATGCACAATGATTGTGTGATGTTTCCGAAAGAAGTCCAAAATGGCATTGCATTGTCACCCGCACATGGTAACGTAATTTTGAAACTTAGTGAACTTAACATATTCTCCTGTTCGTCAGACCAACTCGTTACTCTAGCTGGAGCTGTTACCGTCTAAATTATTTAAGATCATTTTTCATGCAAATATGAAACTGTAGAACAAAGATTTCGTTCACCACACTAGCTACAAAGTATTTTTTGTTCTTTAAAGAGCATGTGTGCAAAACTGCTTTTATTCACTAGAGTGGAAAGTAATTTCATACGATATTGTTAACACATATATGTAGTAAACCTCTCATGTGTATATTTTTGTGATATTTAATATTATTTCTATACAGGATTTTTATTGGATTTATGTAGTAAGTTTTATTAATATGGTTAGTTAATTAATAATTGTAACATTTTATATTAATTTAATTAATTTTCGTTATTCTTATTATTTTTTGTTATTCTTAATTTGAATTTTGATGTTATTAGGATTTTGATTTTTATTGATGTTTATTTAGTATAGTATATTTTATTTGTATGATTGTATAATTGACTATTGACATGTGTTTTTTACATTAAAGATATTGAATTGAATTGAATTGAATTGAATACATCATCAGTATATTTCAGTCCCAAATACTCGACATCCATCTCTCGTATTACCTATGAGACGCTTTAGGAGGTAATACCTACCCATAATCGCCACGCTGCTGACCAAGCGGATTGACGATCGCAGTGTATGTCCACTATGATCACACTGCTGCCCATTATCAATCAATAAATTAATTGTCACACTTCAATCCCTTATTTCACTCTTATGACGTCCACGGGTAGAGTTGAGGTGATGACAAATGTACTCGTATTCTTACTGCCAGGCAGCACGTTAATGTAACTCCACCTTTAAGGTAGTAATTTTATATCAATTTATCGGCTTAAGCGTAGAACTATAGAGTGATTTTTTATTCACCGGCCAAACTTAAGGGAGTTAATTCTGAGGTCATATTGATTAACTTTTATTATGGAACCGAGGTCCGATTCGAGAAAAAAATCTGATGTTCCATACAAACCCTGAGATATTAGTACATAGGTAGAAAAGTATGGAAAATCAGAATTTACTGTCTCGAATCGGATGTCGGTTCTGTACACCGTGTTTTTATCGATTTCCGTTAAATTGGACAGGTTACTTGGGACATAATAGAAGTTGCCCGGTATATCGGCTTTTGTTCATTTCGAAAAAAAAAGTTTTTTTTTGGTTTTCATACATAATTATTGAAGTGGCAAGTGTGAGAGAACCTTATGAATAAGATCTCAGGTGACTGATGGTTAATGTCAAAATAAGTAGGATAAATAGTTAGGTTAGGAGTTAGGATCTAAAAAAGATTGCAATACATTTGTTCAGTCATTAAACTTTTTTTTTTAATAACTCAATAACAGTAAGAGTTAAGACACTAGTTTCTTAGAGAAATTGATTATTTTTTACCTAAATAAGCTTCCCTTTAATTTAACGGAAATCAATAAAAACACGGTGTATAATAAAAATACATCAATATGATCTCACAATGAACCCTCTAAAATTTGT
>JALPQI010019850.1:0-24194 GCA_025490895.1 Thaumatotibia leucotreta | reverse complement strand
AATGGGATTCCACGTTTGCGAATTAGTCAGAAACCAGTATAATGAAGAAAATTGCAAAAAAAAGTTGCCGCCATCTTGGATCTTAGAATGGACCCGAAAATCGGATTCCACGGATGCGAATTAGTCGGAAACGAGTATAATGATGAAAATTGCTAAAAAAGTTGCCGCCATCTTGGATCTTAGAATGGACCCGAAAATCGGATTCCACGTATGCGAATTAGTCGGAAACGAGTATAATGATGAAAATTGCTAAAAAAAGTTGCCGCCATCTTGGATCTTAGAAAGGACCCGAAAATCGAATTCCACGTATGCGAATTAGTCAAAAACGAGTATAATGATGAAGATTGCAAAAAAAAGTTGCCGCCATTTTGGATCTTAAAAATATACTACATTTACAGAATACGTTTTTAACATTCATGAAACTGCTAGGATGTCAGATATCAACTAGAATGACATATAAATCAAAAACAATTTCTTCGAGTAATAGTAACAAAATTACTTTGTAAGTAATGCAGATTACAGAAGTACTTGATTACGGTGGATTCAATATTACAGTAGCTGATTACAATACCGATCCCAAAGGAATGGATTACAGGCGTAACCATAGTACAGCATTACAGTAATTTTTATTATACTAGTAATTCATTACTGAGGAATCGTCATTACTGGAATGTAACCCTGTAATTAATTCCAAAAGGAATTGATTACGCCCAACTCTGGTGTCACCCAATACTCCACTAAATCACAAAGTTGATAAATACACAAACCGCTAGGACGATAAAAACTATAAATGGGCGTAGTTAAAGGATCCAACCTCTTGAATTTGCCACTGAGTTTAACGACTTTCCCTTTTGACATAAGATTTTAATTTAGTTGACATATTTTTGTGGACTGGATCCTTTTTCCGTAAAGAACCCGATATATCGAAAGTTTAAACGATTAAGTCCCGTTTGTCGTTAAAATATGAGTCACAATCGTGAAGATTTAAATCAATATAATATGCATAAACTCGTATATCTCTCTAAATATCATAATTTCTGCACTATTTCAGACAAAGAAGGTGACAAAAAATCTCAAAAAGTACTCAGCGAGCTGGAAAATATCGACGACGAGTGCGAAGAAAAAGACATCGATTTCGTCAAGATTTCTGACGAAGGAGTAGAGAAGGAATACGATCTGTCTGAATTGCCGGCTTTGGCTTTCTATCGCCATAAGTTCAGGACCATTTACGAAGGCGATTTGATGCACGAAGAAGATATCCTAACCTGGGTGCTGGATTTGGTGGACTCACAGCCTGACGTCATTGAGAGTGTAGATAGAAAGACTTTAAAGGATCTGATCGCTGATGTGGAACATCTTGCCGTCTTCTTCTGTATGTATCTTTGTTTTTTTTCCACTATCATCTTCGTTAGTAATTTAGTATAATGTGCAATTTAGTAATAACTGTAATAAGTTTCAAAATGTGGATTCGATTCCGAGCCTAATTAGCACTGACAATTCACCTTAGAGATCAAGTGACATATGAAGGTTTATCGTTTATCGTGCTACGCGTCATTTTCGCTCGCGTATTTGTTAGAAGTGACCTCAACTACGACAAATGATAAACACGGGACCATCATAAGCCGACAGATCAGAACCTTCTGGTATAATTAGATATAATTTTACTATTACAGATAGCGACGATTGTGACACCTGCGACGAAGTCTTGGAAGAATTGGAGACAATTGATGACGATACAGACAAATACGAGATACAATTTGTAAAGTCTAAGGATTCCAAACTAGCTTCGGATATTGGCATTTTCAGTTTCCCTGCTCTGGTATACTATGAGACCGGTGTTCCAATCATGTACGATGGTAAGTTCAATTATGTTGTAACTAAACTATAATGATTATTCATGACAATTATAACTGTAATTTGAATCGGATGTTATAATAATCTAAATAATAGTGTTTGTTGTACTGGTGGAAATCCTATTACAAGAAAATATTTTAGTTTATCTCACACTAACAAAATATTATTTTTCTCTTACAATATTTAAGGCAAAGTCAAAATCAATGTATGTAACATCAATTTTTTTCTAATAAGTAGTTGTTCTACATAATAAGGCCGTGTCTTACACTACAAAATACCATACACTACCATCTTCGAACTTACACTTTATGATAAATCTCTTATCAATGGATTTACGAAATAAGTCCTTTACAGGGAACAATGTGCATTTTTCTTATACTAACATCTTATCCTGTTTATAGGTGACTTAAAGAATGAAAATAAGGTCCTCCAGTGGCTTATAGATCAAACAAGTAAGAATCCACATCCATTTCTAGATTTATAATAGATTAATTAAAATATAATATTTGACTTGGAAACTATACTATACAATATTACGTGCATGACATCATTCTTAAAGAGAAACTTCTAAATAAAAAAAATGTTATTTCTTTACGCTAAAAATGCTGGATGTTTGAGCTATGTCATTTTGCATGACAGTTACTAATGCCTGCAGGTGAAGATAGCAACCGACATAAAAAAAAAGCTAATACTAAATCGAAGGCCAATGCAGATGGTGGTAAAGCCTCGGGGTTTGGCGGTAAAGCAGATGTGGATAAGAAAAATACACCGAACAGGGTAAAACCTACAGAATGGAAGACTATGGGGACTTTGAAAGTTAGATTCCCTGGTGATCCAAAGAATAAAAGGAAGGAAGATGGGAAAGTAAAACCGAAAATGGATGACAATGACGATGACGACGATGACGACGACGACGACGACGACGACGACGACGATGACGATGATGACGATGATGGCGACGATGACGAAAAAGATGATGATGACGACGACAGTGATGACGATGATGATGACGACGATGACGAAGAAGACGATGACGATAATGACGATGAGAAGGACGATGACGACGAGGATGATGACGACGAAAAAGTTGAGTCGACAGGATCAAAATTAAAAGAATTGTTGAAATCAAGAAAAAACAAAGAGGCTACATGGAAAACTGTTGGAAAATTGAGAATCCGAATCCCTGGAAACAAAAATACAAAAAATTATGACGATGATGACGACGATAACAGTAGCAATGACGATGATGATGACGACAATGATGAGGACGACAATAATGACGATAGTGACGACGATGATAAGAATCATTACAAAGCAAACACCATTTCGAGTAAATATCGAGGCAATAGTCGTGAAGCCCGGCCTAAAATTATTGAACCGAAAAGAAAATCTGTGAATAGTAAATACGATGATGACAATGACGATGATGATGACGACAAGGACGATGACAATGACGACAATGATGATGACGAGGACGATGACAATGATGACGATGACGATGATGATGACGACGACGATGACGACAACGACGATGACGACGATGACAATGATGACGATGACGATGACAATGATGATGACGACGATGACGATGATAACGATACTGCTAATCGAAATCTAAAAAAAAATAAACGTGGCAGTCATACAGCGAGTAAAAAAAAACGAAACGACGACGACGACGACGATGATGACAGTGATGATGATGACGATAAAATAAAATCTAAAAGAAGAAAACGTAATAGCTACGTGGGACAAAAAAGAAGTACTCAATATAAAAGAAAAATAATACGAAATGATGACAACGACGATGAGGATGACGATGCCAACAATGATGATGATGATGAGGATGATGATGACGACGAAGATGATAATGATGATGACGACGATGATGATGACGATGATGATGACGATGATGATGACGACGACGATGACGACGATGACGACGACGACGATGATGACGACGATGACGATGACGACGAAGACGTTAGTTTTTTCGGTAGAATAAAACGAATGTTTACAGGTAAATGAAGGTTGGCCCCGAGACCCTGCACGGAGGCACGGACGTACCCCACACACATCTGCATGGTCGAGTTATGGAACTCGCATGGGTCCTAGCATAGCATTCCAGCTGTCGCCTGCAGTCATTCGCGCTTACCAATAAATGTTTTCTGAACTCTTATACCTTTACTAACAAATCATCTTTTCTAGATAGCGCATAACAAAATATACGCGCATTAACTCGCAGTTAACTATTCTAATTAAGGTTTCTACGGGATATAAACGAGATTTTTACTGACTGCAGGCGATCGCTGTTTCTACATTGGATTGGGGGCGAAACCGGCCGCCCCAAAAATGACTTACGAACCCTACCAGTGCTGTCCCACTAAAGTTCAAAGTCCGACCAAAGTAGCCAAAGCCACCCCGACCAAGGTTCCGGCCAAGAAACTCGAGAAGGCAAGCACCAAGCAGCAGGAAAAGCCCAGCAAGGGCTCGAAAGCACTCGCCAAGCCGGAAAAGGGAAAAGGAAAAAAAGGTTCACAAGGGTCTGAAACTACTTGGTGGTGGTAAAATTACATGTTAGAATCTAGCTTGTAGCAGTATTTGTCATCTAGTACTGCAGCAAGAAAGTGCACGGGCATCAAGAGGACACGAATGTTACGTTTTAGTCCCTCCAGTACGGTTTCACCTCTAATTCTGAGTCCAGCCTAACGTTGCATCGGTTTGCACATTAACATGCTAGCTTTCTGTAACCTCGTGTCCCTTGATTCCTGCAAGCACATAACAGGGTTGAATGTTGTATTTAACTGAACGTAAATGGACTGTATTTACATCAACAAACTTTTTATAAATCAGCACTAACTTTACCAAATGTAAATACGGACCATTATTGTCATCTTCAAAGTAGAAAAGTACTGCTTTACGATATAATTGAACATGTGAAGGCCAAATATTGGGACGTTTTGTGACTATGAACAGATGTATAAATCGTTATTATGTAAATTGATTCCAATATTAATAAATTAAAGTGAGAGGAAACAACAACACGAAGGCATTTCTTATTGTATTTTGCCGCATCATCTGAAAGACTTATTGTTGTAAGGATTTCATGTTCATATAGTTTTCTAGTCTTCATGGAATCTCATTATTTTGTAAAAGATTTTAATAAACTATTTTACGTACTTTCTAGAATATAAACATAGATCTTATTTTCTACAAAACTTGTTAGATAACTTGATTTTGTTTTGCACCAACGCAATGCCGGTGACGTACAGTTCTTGATATTTAAGTCTAATTTCTTTAACCCATTATTTATCTGATCGGTGCTGGCATTGAGTGACAATATATGGCGATATGTAAGTTGTATTGTTTGACCGAAAATTCGCATGGCTGTTATTTATTGTTTAGTCGGCGCTGGATCAATATTTTTGTTATAATAAATACATATTTCTATTATAATCTTATCATTATTCATTAAAATACGAATGATGTCAGCATGGTATTGCTGTAGTATATTCCGAGCATGAAATTTATTGGATGTAAACTGGTGAGTTTTTCATATAATTAAAATGGATGTGGGTTCCTCAATTAATTTGTTAATTCACAGTCTTTTCAGCAATTTATAACGATGGAAATATTTTAGGTAATTTACTAGATGAATCAGAAGTACTAGAATGGATGGTAAAACAGAAGGAAGATGAGAGTATTGAGCATATAGAAAGAGAAAAATTATTCAAATATATTGAAACAAAAGAATTTCTAGCAGTCGTGTTTTGTAAGTATCTTAGTCTCGTTAGAATTCTTATTATTACCACAGTTCATAATTTTAGTTTAATCATATTTATATTAATTTTTAGACAAAGAAGAAGATCCAGAGAGTCCCCGAATCCTTAGATACGTGGAATTAATCGACGACGAAGCATCAGAGTATGGTATCAAAATAGTAAAATGCAGCGATCGGTTAATGGCCAAAAAATATGGTTTCCGCAATCCTCCTGGCATCACCTACTTCAGGAAGGGAAAGTATATTAATTACGACGGAGATATGGATGACGAGGAAGAGATATTGGACTGGTTGACCAATCCAGAGAACATGGAACTAACCGATCACATAGAAAAGGTTAACCGTAAAATGTTCCAGAAAATAAGGCAGACATCTGATTATGTAGCAGTATTCTTTTGTGAGTTATCAGTTTGAAGTACTGAATATGAAATAGACGGTTCATTATAATTTCAATGGTATTGCACATATTACATGTTTTAGACAGTAATGACTGCAAACAGTGTCCCAGAGTGCTGCTAGAGATAGAACACATTGACGACGACGCCGACGGTGCTGGCATCAACTTCGTCAAAATTGATGACAAGCAGATGGCCAAGGAATTTGGAGTATTCGCATTACCTGCTGTTCTATTCTTCAAAATGGGGTCGAAGGAACCCGTCATTTACGCTGGTAAACCACAGATAAAGAATCCTGTTATACTTAAAGCGGATTGATTCATTGATTGATAGCTATTAAGTATAATTTTTATTACAGGTGATCTTTACGATGAACAACAATTATTAAACTGGTTGTTAACTCAAAAGAATCCATCAGGTGATGTAATCGAAGCTCTGGAGGGTAAAGACTTACTTAAATTGATAGAAGAAGAAGGTTCCCTTGCTGTCTACTTCTGTAAGTTTCTATTTCATTATGTTTAGTCTCGTCACACATGTTATTAACACTGTACAATACACCGCTTATACACGCAGCTCTTACGCAACGCTACATTAAAACGCCTAGTGTATTTTAATCTGAAATATTAACTCGCACAGGGAGGAGAAAAACATTGTTACAGGTACAAAATCAATTGTAGTCGTTTTTAATCCTCAATAAATAACAGTTAACATTTTTATTAGGGAACAAAACGTTATGTGAAATGTGCAATTCGAAGGCAATGAGAAAAGCACAGAAAAAGAAAGAAAAAGAGAAAGATCCTGATGAAGAAGAGGCACCGGAAGAGGGTACTCACTCCCCCGAACAACCCTTTAATTAGAAAACCACGATTTTGCCACCGAATCACCTTTTGTGCCCCCTGTTTAGTAGCATCTTAAAATATTTATTTTAAGGATTTCACTGCACGTGCATGCGTATATTTTACAAAATTTCTTAATGCCTATTTCTAAATCATTATTTCCATATTGTTTTGGTTTAATCTTGATATCAATTAAATTACTTTTTTTGGGTGTCATCAGGGTTTTGCAGTAGCGCAAGTAGTGTCTTCATAGGTAGAGCTGTGAAGTATCTAGACTAGATGTAGCCAACTAGCCTGCGGTTCAGCGATGGTGAATCTTGACACTCTTGATTACGTTATGTGCTATATTATATCATCACAAAATAAATTGGGTAATGGTATCATAAC
This sequence comes from Thaumatotibia leucotreta, assembly GCA_025490895.1. Lineage (NCBI taxonomy): Eukaryota > Metazoa > Arthropoda > Insecta > Lepidoptera > Tortricidae > Thaumatotibia > Thaumatotibia leucotreta. Next base: position 16,944 of record JALPQI010019850.1, on the reverse strand, counting down.
ATAACATAACGAGCCACAACAAATCTTTACGAATTGATTTAAGTGATAGTTTAACTACGCTGCAAATGTATAATGATAATGATATTATTGATCCATCTCTTCACCATCTCTGCACTAGCCATCATCCTTTTCCTATTGTAGTTGTAAATAAATAGTAAAACGATGTGCTCAGAAAAACAGCACCCAATCCATTTCAATATCTAACAAATTACATTTTGATGTAATGTAACAAATGAATTGATAATGAATGTGGTTATTTCAGATTCGCTTGACTGCGAGCAATGTGCTGGTATTCTGGAAGAACTAGAAAATATTGATGATGACTGTGACAGACATAAAATAAAGTTCGTAAAAACTCAAGATTACTCCATAGCAGAATCGTACGGAGTTACTGACTTCCCAGTGTTGGTGTATTTTGAGAACAATATCCCTAACGTGTACGAAGGTTCTCTAGCAGAGGAGGAAGAAGTGCTGCAATGGTTGATTACACAGAAAACTGAAGACCGCATTGAACTAATAACAAGGGTGATGTTGGAAAATATGGTTGAAGATACTCAGTACTTGGCTGTATACTTTTGTAAGCATTTGATTTTTAAGAAATATCTCACATATCTCAACTCACGATGATGAGATTCATATCTTAGTCTTTAATCTCTGTTTCAGATAAGTTAAACTGTCATATTTGCGAGGCTATCCTTGAAGGACTAGAGCAGATAGACGACGAATGCGATGTTTACGGTATTCATATGGTCAAGATACAAGATCCACAATTAGCCAAGCGATATTCTATAAAGACATTCCCGGCAATGGTTTACTTCAGGTACTTATCAACGAACAATATGAGAAGTAATTATTAGTGTAATCATTCACTCTAATTGTGAAACTGGAAATGAGAAATTAAATCAGTCAATCTAATTTTAGGAATGGTAATCCACTGCTGTTTGAAGGTGATCTGCAGAATGAGGAATCGATTCTTGAATGGCTTATTGATGATGAAAACCGGGAACTTGCAGATGAAATTGAATCCGTGAACGAAAGAATGTTAGAGAGGCTATTAGCTGAATCACATTTGCTCGTTGTCTTCTTCTGTAAGTAATCAATTAGAAGACTGATACGAACACGGTATAACTATATATGTAATATACATATGAATAATGGTTTTGGTTTGGTTTTTGTTATAGACGATGATGAAGACTGTCCTGAATGTGAAGATCTCCTGGAGTCACTAGAACAGATCGACGGTGAAGTAGATCAGTTTGGCATCGATTTTGTAAAAATAGCTAGTCCAGAAGCCGCGGCGACCTACAACATCATTAATATACCTTCTCTAGTGTATTTCCGAAAGCAAGTACCTATGCTTTATGATGGTGACATTCATCAAGTTGAGAAGGTCCTTAGTTGGTTAACTTCTCAGGACGTTTTTGAAATTAAAAACGAAATTGAGGAGGTCAACCGCAAAATGTTGGATAAATTGCTGGAGGAAAACGAGTTTTTAGCTGTTTATTTCTGTAAGTATCTAGAATCTATAGATATTCATAAGAAGAACTACCATCTACTTCTCGCTACGTAATTTTTGAATTAATTAATAGTGTAGGTAGAATATGTCTAACCTAAACGATAAGTTTTCATTGATGCGACAGTTTTCATAATTAAAATAAAGAGACAAACCGGAGTAAACAAGTAGGTATATCGTAAAGTATTATTTAACACAATAAATTGGTTACACAATATTATTGGTTTTAGATGAAAAATCAGCAGAAAGTCGAGCTGTATTGGATAAATTGGAGAATATCGACAGCGAAACAGACAACTTGGATATAACTTTTGTGAAGATGGAAGACCCGCGATACGCACGAAAATGGGGCGTCACTAAATTACCAGCTATTGTGTACTTTAGAAAGAGATTCCCAAGCATATACAGAGGTGAGAATATATCTAAATGACGTATCTATCAAGGATGCCCAGTTACCACTAATCTAGTACCCGGTCAACCAATACTAATATAAAAAACGTGTTTTGTTTTTAAAGGTGACGCGATGAACGAAGAAGAAGTGCTTGACTGGCTTCGGAAGAATCGATTTAGACAGCCAGAGCTGAACATATTTATGTACGCTTTGATAGCTCTATCGATAGCGTTTGTGATGTACACGGCATTCTTGCTGCAATGCTTCAAGCCCGCGCCACCTGCGCCAGCGCCACATCCGAAACAGGCGTGAAACAATATATTTCTATATTTCTTGTGACTTATCCGCCTTCCTCAGGCTTGGATTTCTGACCATGACTTTAACATTATGATCCATTTCAATCAATAAAACATCTTTTACCATCTATCTTATGATAATGGATCAAATAAGATTAGACAATTTTATTACAAGTTCTTGGGATCAAACATTTTCTTTGATAGACATTTTAGAAAATACTACGAGTATAAGTAGGACTCGCTTTAAACAAGCAATACTGGATTGACAATAGGCTAAGTTTTGTAAGAGTACTTTGGTTTTCAACATATCTCGACATTTTACTAAATAATGACAACATTCGTGTAAGTTTTTTTTATTTCTAGCATTTGAAAGAGTTTACTGTTATCTTCCTTAAGACTGTTTGTAATCTTCTCGGTAGCATTACCTACCTGTATGGATCTTAGTGTGCGATGAACCATTTTCCAACGAATATGTTTTGGTCGATTGTGTTGATCCTGTATTGATATCCACAGCCTTCTTTTTTCGTTGAGTCTTTGATAAGTTTACGTTTGAGTGATTTCGAGCTCCTCTGCAATGTCACAAATTTAAGTGTCGTAGTTTTTATTAGTTACTATGACGACTTTTATTTTATGTTTAGTTTTTCGTGGCATTGTTTTCGAGCTTCATTTTAGTGACTGCCTAATAGGCGGGATCTTGCCATCAGCATGATACTACGATACTTGAAGTAAGTTAAACGTTATTCTAAGTAATCCTCTATGTTAAGTCTATAATCTACTTCCCCAAAAAAATATTTTGTGTAGGTATTTGCAACGTCGGTATTATCTATTACTCCTACACATGCTTCGTATATTTGGTGGTTATATTTTATTAATATACTCGGATTTTTTTCTAGCAGGAACGCATTTGTCTAGAGATTGACAAAATTAAACATAGACTTAACTGTTATCGAAGAGTACACCCTATTCTTATATAGATATTAACTTCGTAAAATCAGTTAACTAAGAAATACGGAATCCATCTAGGCTTCTTTTGAATATCTAATACCTAATTCATATTAATTGTTTTCTATGGCGTTAGAGTATATTCTATTAGTCTTTTTTCATTCGATGGGTACTAAATACAAGGTATAAGAAAAATTATGTATCGTTTTGAATACGATTTGCATTCTTGTAATTATCTCTAAGTTACGACACATAATGTATTTATCGACTACTATTAGACTTATCGATAATAGTTATGACGATGTATGAGATGTTTTTGTCAATCTATCGATCTAGCTACAAAAATATCGAGGTATATTTATTAATGATTCAACTTAGGTAACCGTGAACCTGTCAGCTTAGTATAATTAAGTTTTAAAGTATAGTAGTAGCATGCCCGATATTCTCTGTATCATTCCCGCTATTATATGTATAATTATAATGATACCGACATAAAGGAACGATAAGGGAAGCATTACGCAGTTACGACATGTTATATGCTCAAAAGAGTCTGCGCGGAAAAAGGCGCGCGCGTTCGTTAATTATATTGTATATAAAATGTACATAATATAAATAAAAATAGAAAAACTTGGGACCTTTGTTTTTTTTCTTGCTATTGTAAGTACAGTATCAGTTGTAAGTACATTAGATAAGTACCCAAACCTTATGTTAGGGCCCATTCAATATCGTGTCGTGAGTACCTATGGAGTAATTTAAGAGATAACATTTTTTCGTAATATTTTTTTTATGTTTTAATGAGGGTTGGTGTATTTGGGCGACTGGCCACGTACAAAATCAAATTTATTTCGCGATTTTATTTCTCACAATATTATACTGACTGGGCCCTTAACCTTTTGACTGCCAAAGAGGGCATATGACGTCTTTATATAAAAAAAAAATGTTATAGCATAGTCTGCCCAACTAAACGTGACCTGACGACGGGAACAGCCAAAAAATCGCGAAAAACAATCCTAATTGACCATTCATTATATTAGTATTATCGACAAGATTGTATCCTGACGCACAGTCGAACTTAATAAAAAATAATGTAGCAACTTTACTGTCGTACATTTTGATTATTATCGATACTAAACTAAAACACGGTTTTATGTTGGGTCAGGATTTAATTTTGACTATACTACCAATTCACTCATAATTAGGAGAATTTGATGGTGAAATTTGCTTCACGTGGCCGTCTTCAGTACCCTGTTCAATTTTTAATTTCTACTACACGACTCAAAAATAACCCAGTAGAAGTAAGTAAGTAAGTAAACACTTTATTGTACACACAAAACATAGAAATCACAAATGTAAAAATATAAAAACAATGTACAAAGGCGAACTTATCCCTGTAAGGGATCTCTTCCAGTTAACCTTTGAGCAATTGAGAGGAATAGTATATTAAGGGAGACAAACCAGCACTATGCAAAAAGCAAACTAAATATATAAATATAAGTACACAAAATAACACACAAAAACATGTGTATATATATATTATATATATAAAATACACGTAAATAAATACATAATAACAATACGAGGTACTCAACCAGAACACAAATCGTTTGATAGCCACAACTTATATAAATTTCTCTTGAGTGACGCCACCGACTGACACTGCCTAAGAGAGAGCGGCAACTTATTCCATAACTGCACAGCATGAACTGTGAAAGACTTAGAATAAGACCGAGTCTTGTTAGACGGTACCGCGAGCGTCAAATTCGCACTAGATCTCAACCGGTGTCCACTACCATCTGCCAAGTACGCAAATCTTTCAGATAGATACGGAGGAGAAGTATACAGTAGGTAGTGATGACAGGTACGGTACGGCCCTGCCACAAACTTCGAAATCCGCAAATTTCGAGGATTTGTCCCTGTCACTCTAATGACACCTTCGTTGGAGTGACAGAGACAAATCCTAGAAATTTACGAATTTCGAAGTTCTCGGTAGCAGGCCTGTACATATGGGCACCATACCGCAGGCGGATCTTTTGGAAGGTATTTTCTTTTCATAGGTAGATTGTTTAGATATATTTTAATTTTAGTACCTATACGTTTTATCTTTATTTTTTAATTTTAGTTTAATATGTAATTAATTTAAATTGTTGATTGATGAATAAAATAAAATTCACTAATTAATTATTGACTGAACCGGCAAAATAGGTAGAAGCCGTAGAAAACGAAACATTATTAAAACAACGAATTGTAACAATTTACGAAAATATATTTTGTACATTACATTTCACTTGTAAGATATTACATTTTAGGTATTTTAAATGGTCTTCTAGAAATATCTTTAATCTTTGCCTAATTATATTTTGTATTCCTTATAGCTAGTTAATCGCTCTTGATGTATAATTATATGTATATGCTAAAAATATTTCTTATTTTTAATACTTCAAATAATGATCTACATAGGAATACTTAATTTTATCTTCGGGCAAAGACTATTCACGATAATGCTAGGGACCATTTAAAAAAAACTTAACAATACTAAGTATTTAAATTATCAGTCTATTCAAATTGAATAAAATATCTAATAATAGATAACATGGGCAATGGGCAAGGTAAGATTTTATAAGTGTCTCCCTATTTTATAAATATTGTATACTCGTACTCGTATATTTTTTAAAGTAGTTTTGATGTTTCCAGGCTCGATTATTTTAATTTTATCTATAGACTTCCTCCATTTTTTAGGTCTAAAAAGGCGTAGTTATAGTTTTTCTGTCCAAATAAGATATAAGATACTGGCCGCAATAATGTGAGCACAACCATCCATAGATACGGGTACATAAACGTGAGTGATTTTAAAACGATTGTTTATGATTGTATTTCGTTGTGACTTTGTACAAGCGACAATATTTTGTACAAGCGTAGAGAAAGTTCCATGTTCTATACCTCCTTTGATTTTAAAATAGAAAAACGAAATAAAGTACCTCAAAACGCAAGCCATAAATTAAAAATGTAATACTAACACCTTTATAAAATCATACCTAGTTAAGTAGGTACACTCGAAAATTTCATATTATAAAACTTTTTCAATCCAGATTATATTACGAGAAGCTCGTTCAAAACGAGGTTTTTTTTCCAAATGTAAAATTAAATAATTAAACTTTGATAACAATAAAAATCTACCATTGTAGGTTACCTGTTTCTATAGATCACTTGGATGGGCTGGAAAGCGAATAAGAGTTCTAGTTACGTTATGACCAAGTGAGTATTTTCTGCGTTCTTCAAGTACTTGTGTTTCTCCGATTCGAAGAGGTTAACAAGCCGCTGCGTGAACTCTGCGTGCACCGCGTCCACTTCTTCTTCAGTCGGTTCGAGGTTCTTCTGGACCTCCATGGGAGAACCAACTGAAAGCAAAAAAAAATAGGTAAGTAATAATTCCTAAGCACGGCCTAGAAACAAGTACCTCATAAAAAGGGCGCCTGGGCTGTAACACCAAGAATTTATACATTTTTAAAGATACTCGAGGTGGTGAGCGGCACTTTGAGTACGGACAACGTGACATGTAGACACTGTCACTAATGTGACTCACCGACATTAGTGAAAGGCGCGCATAGTGGCACCACTCTTGAAAGCGACGGGGCCAACTGTCCTGTAGATTGTTCAATGGCCGAAACGTCTCCCCAACAAAGAATACTGGCACTAACTTGACTCACCGACAGTAGTGACAGCGCGCGTAGTGGCATCACTCTTGGAAGCGACGGGGCCAACTGTCCTGTAGATTGTTCAATGGCCGAAACATCTCAACAAAGAACACTGGCACTAACGTGACTCACCGACAGTAGTGACAGGCGCGTATAGTGGCACCACTCTTGGAAGCGACAGTGCCAGCTGTCCTGTAGATTGTTCAATGGCCGAAACGTCCCCCCAACAAAAAACACTGGCACTAACGTGACTCACAGACAGTAGTCACAGGCGCGCTTAGAGGCACCACTCTTGGAAGCGACGGGGCCAACTGTCCTGTAGATCGTTCAGTAGCCGAAACATCTCAACAAAGAACACTGGCACTAATGTGACTCACCGACTGTAGTGATAGGCGCGCGTAGTGGCACCACTCTTGGAAGCGACGGATCCAGCTGTCCTGTAGATTGTTCAGTGGCCGAAACGTCCCCCCAACAAAGAACACTGGCACTAATGTGACTCACCGACAGTAGTGACAGACACGCGTAGTGGCACCACTCTTGAAAGCGACGGGGCCAACTGTCCTGTAGATTGTTCAATGGCCGAAACGTCTCCCCAACAAAGAACACTGGCACTAACGCAACTTACCGACAGTAGTGACAGGCGCGCGTAGCGGAACCACTCTTGGAAGCGACGGAGCCAGCTGTCCTGTAGATTGTTCAATGGCCGAAACGTCTCCCCAACAAAGAATACTGGCACTAACTTGACTCACGGACAGTAGTGACAGGCGCGCGTAGTGGCACCACTCTTGGAAGCGATGGGGCCAACTGTCCTGTAGATTGTTCAATGGCCGAAATGTCTCCCCAACAAAGAACACTGGCACTAATGTGACTCACCGACAGTAGTGACAGACGCACGTAGTGGCACCACTATTGGAAGCGAAAAAGCCAAGTGTACTGCGGGTTGTTCAATGGCCGAAACGTCTCCCCAACAAAGAACACTGGCACTAATGTGACTCACCGACAGTAGTGACAGGCGCGCGTAGCGGAACCACTCCGAAGTTGTACTGGAACACGCCTCGTCCGACAGGGAACATGGGCGAAATTCCGGTCCAACGCCGCACAGCCTCTTGGAACCGACGGAGCCAACTGTCCTGTGGGTTGTTCAATGGCTGAAACGCCTTCCCAACAAAGAACACTGGCACTAATGTGACTCACCGACAGTATTGACAGGCGCGCGTAGCGGAACCACTCCGAAGTTGTATTGGAACACGCCGCGTCCCACAGGGAACATGGGCGAGATTCCGGTCCATCGCCTCACAGCCTCTTGGAAGCGACGGAGCCAACTGTCCTGCGGGTTGTTCAGTGGCCGAAACACGTCCGGCTCCCCGAAGGAGAACACTGGCACTAAGGGCGCCCTGCAATGAAAGCATTTTCTGTTACCTGTCTTATCCTATGGAGAAACATCAATAAGTTATTGGCCTTTGAAATCTTAAGATACAGTACAGACGTTTATCATTTTACAAAGAATAGGCGACTGAGGTACTTGTTTGCATAAAACTCGGGTCAATAAATTAGTTGCAAAAACAAACGTATCGCGAACTAAAAACATGTCAACAAAGTCATTGCGTTTACTACTATAAAGTTAGATGATAATGAAGTTCGATTAAAGGTCGTTTGATTCAGATAAAATCGTTGAACTCCAGCGAATGAAGTAAACATCCGCACTGATTCACAGTAAATATAAAACATTATTATTAGAAAATTATGTTGACTTGATACGTAGAAGGAAGGAGTACAGAAATCACATACAATGATAATTATTTAACTAAGGTATAGTTCAGTCGAAGACAAAATAAGGGGTATACAAAAACGTTCAAAAATATGTCCCAGTGCACTCTAATTCTGTGTAATAAGAACGTCGTAACATATTTATGAACGGATTCTTTCGATACTTATTTTTGCACTTGACTGTTCAAACACTATAAGCACAAGGTGACATCTGGGTCATGGAGTAAGAGTGAACATGGTTGAATTAACTCGTAATTTAGTTTTTTTTTTGTGAGATCATAGTTATCTTCATAGTGAAAGTTGCTCAGTGTGACCGGCCCTGGGTATCTAAGCGTTTCAACCGCCTAATGTTGGTGGCATCATTTTTGCTGAAGTTTCTAAACGTCTCAACTTCGTCATTTGTATAGGGTACCGTGCCTCCTTTAAATGATAAAGTAGCACATTGTAACGAATATAAACTTAGGCAAAAATTTTGCCAGCAAAATTAGGCGATTGAAACGCTCAGATATTCACCCCCTAGTACTCTGTTTACTCTTCCTCCACTACCCAGATGTCACCAATCACCAATATCACCATGTACCTATTACTCTTACCCTGACGTCATCGCAATACGGATGAATCCCTTCCTCCTGCTCAAGATTACGCTGTATTCCCCAGGATGAGAATCTAACGCCTCAGCCGCCCCTCCGACGATAAGCGCCACACAGTTTCCCTTATACTTCTTCTTATCCAACAGATGCAACAAACTCTCTCTAGACGACGTGCAAGCGCCCAGCGCAAGTATCAAGTCCCTGAAGAACGGTATTAGGAAATGGCCGCCCAAAGTGATCATATTACAAGTCATTCCTGGGAAGATCTTGTAGAAATCCATGGCGTTTGTGGCGAAAGCACCGAATGCCCCCGTGCAAACGACCCCGTGTGGGAAACACGCTAAGAGGTAGTTTCTGGAGGGATCCAGGTCCGCAGTTTTAACAAGCTTGAGGGGGAAGTAGTCTCTGTAATAACGCCACCAGGACCAGTTTCTGACCCATTCGAACCTGAAATAAAAAAAATTAGGTGTACATATTTAAACAAATAATTATATCAATACTAGTGCATTCAATGGGGGACCATTTACATTACACAACCTTAGTAATTCCAGGGTAAAAACTGAAAATGTTTCATTTTGAACTTATTTAAAATGTAAGTAAGGTGTTAATTCTGGCCCCTATATCACAAAACTTTACAAGCGTACAATTCTACAAAATTGTCAACTTTTTGTATGGGTATTTATACAATTTTGTAGAATTGTACGCTTGTAAAGTTTTGTGGTATAGGCCACTGGTAGTGGTACTCTCTAGTTTAAAAACAATTTAACCGTAATTTTTTCTGCCCGAGACCTTAGAATGATGTAGCTATAGTTTTAGTTTGGCTTTTCCGCAAATCTACGTCCATTGTGCCTATTTGGCCTATTTAGAAGAACGTGACAAAAGTAAGTGCTTTTAGCGGTCGGCACATATTCTGCGGCCCTACCGCGAAAATCGAAATTCGTAAATTTCAAGGATTTTTCTCTGTCACTCTATCAAAGGCGTCAATAGTGCGAGATAGACAAATCCTCCAAATTTACGAATTTCTATTTTCGCGGTAGTAGGTAGGTCTGATCCGTCCAGAATTTACACACCGCATTTTATCGATACAAACAATGAATGTTTACACTTATTTTTTGTGGAACAAATCATTGTTTTATTATTTACTTTATAAATTTCATTTTTTTAAGATGCTGCTGAAGTGACCGAGTGGTTTAGGCATCAGCCGCGACAGGACGCGGATTCAAATCCGACATCCGGCATCGGTATTACACATTGGTAAACTTCGGTATATTTTGACACCTAATATTTCGTTTTACACTTACTTCCTCCCCCCTCTAGCCGGCGTATCAATATCCCTCAACATCCACACAGCATACATGATGGTGAGCCACCAGTACTGCGAGTACAGCAGCTTGATGAACACGTAGATGGCGAAGGCTTCTCCGAACAGCACTAGGCTGATCCAGCCGATGGCACCGAGGGTCTGCAGTCGCCGGGCCATGGGCAGGTCCCGCGGGGCCCATTGTACGCCGAGTGCGTCTGATAGGCTCCTGGAATTGATTATTATAACAGGATGCTTAGCCAAGTTGCCAATTGCTAACGCTTAGTAGCGTATCGTAGTTTTTCCTCTCTGTCAGTCTTTCATATTAGTGCGACAAAGACAGTTAGCTGCCTTTTGTTTACGATTGACGATTAAGCGTTAGCGATTGGCAACTTGTCTAAGCACCCAGTTTTAGGCTATTTGGACGGGGATTCAATTCATTTTATTTCGTAAACCAACCTGTAACTATGTGCAATAAATCTGAGAATTTCATATTTATAATAAAATCAGTTCTACAAAGGGACCTCTAAAAGGCAGGCCGAGACACTGATGGTAGTGATGGTGACCAGAGCTGGCAGCTTTCTCGCGCAACGAATTATTATTGAAATACAGCAGGAAAATTAAATCTGCCATGCTAGATTAAATTGTAAACAGCTATGATAAGCTGGATGCTGACCATCGCTACCGACAGAAAAAATAGAAACAGCTGAAAGAGGCTTATACCTACCCGCAGGAACCCACAATCTGGGACCTCTGAGAATACGTACCTGCATGATAGTATACCTGCCTGAGAGTAATACAATTTGTATGGCTTGTTATTGTAACACAATTGACACGATCGTGATTTTTGTTTCGATTAAGACTTTATATTTTTTTTTGTAAGGATTGACCCTTAAATAGGCGAAGCCGAAAATTATTTATTAACAAAAATATAGTAACATAAAGGATAATTTAAATATAAATAAATAAAAAGTTATCATGCAAGCACTGATGGAGATATTACTGCTCTACTATAGTAAAGTAGAGGAAAGATTGGGTAGGGCTGCGCCATCGTTTAGGCCTAAGGTAGGTACCCTTAAATAGGTAATACGACACATATATGAGTCTATGAAATATGTCTTTAGAACCCCAGGCCACCCAGATGGTTTCCCGAACCAACCATAGAAAGAGGGTAGGGTGCCCAAACTTCGTAAATAAATAGTTAAGTAATAAATACATTTTAAATCGAAACTCGATTTTAATTTACTATTGGAAAGAAATCCGGCCGACTCTGAACGCGCTCGTTTTTTGGCCGTTTCAGCTCAGGAATCAGGACACTGGCTGAACGTTCTTCCCTCGAGAAATATAGGCACTGTCTTGGACCCAGGTACCTTACGTATTGCCATTTGTTTGCGCCTTGGGTCCAAAATATGTGTTCCTCATACATGCGTCTGTGGTAAAGCTGTTGATCAGCTGGGACGACACGGTCTGTCATGTCAAAGAAGCGCCGGCCGCATGTACCGCCATGGAACCCTGAACGACCTAGTACATCGGGCGCTAGCCACCGTCTCAATACCCTCTACCTTGGAGCCCACAGGTATGGTGAGAGACGATGGCAAGCGTCCAGATGGGGTAACATTGGTGCCATGGAAACTAGGTAGGGCCCTGGTGTGGGACGTGACATGCGTAGATACGTTCGCCCAGTCCCACATCCAGGTAACACGCACCTCGGCCGGTGCTGCGGCTGATCAGGCTCAGATCCTCAAGCGCCGCAAGTACTCTAGTTTGTTACAAAACTATGATTTTGCGGCGCTTGCGGTGGAGACCTTAGGGCCCTGGTCAGCCGACATGAAGCAATTTATGAGGACCCTGTCGTCTCAATTGATCCACGTTTCTGGGGACCCCAGAGCTGGCGCCTATTTTTCCCAAAGGATCAGCATTGCGATCCAAAGAACGCCGCCAGCGTCATGAGGTCCATGCCGCAGACGGACCTGCTCGACGGGGTATTCTTTTTATAAGGTTTTTTTTTGTAGGTAAGTATTTTTATTAAATGTATTTTTAGCTTTTCTATTTAGATTATTAGTTTCTATTTTAGATAAGATTTCTTTATTTCTTTATTTATGTGTTTATTTTATAATTTAGAATAAGTTTATACAATAAAGCCTTTTAAAATAGATTTTCATCACACTTGCTGTCTAAACGCGCCATTGCTTGCTTGCGTAGCGGGAGTAATAGAAAAGTGAAATTCCCTAGGGAGTAATAGAAATGTCAGTACGTCATAGAACAATATTTTTTGTTAAAATAGATTTTTTTGTCGGCAAGTGTGATGAAAAACATTGTATGCATCACGGTCGGTAAGCGGAATACAACCTCGGGTCATTAAAAGCCCTCCGCCTACGGCGTCGGGCTTCTAACACTCTCGTTAGTAATTCCGTACTTACCTCCCTTGATGCACAATGTACTATTACGTCCTGTTTTACAATCCCCGGGGAAATATATACATCAGATTAAATTATCAGTATCCTTTTCCCTAAACATGTAAAAGGACAGCTGACATGTATCTGGCAGATATATTTTATTCGTGCATGGATAGTGAAACAGGCTCTAATGTTACGTTAAGTTCCGATCGTCTCTTTACGCCGCCACAAAATTTACTTTATGAAGATAGCAAAGCCCCTCTGCTACTTGTACAATCCTAGGTATGTAAGTATTGGAAATGGTAGTTAAATAGGAAAGAAAGATTTCGTAGCTTACCCTGAATATGATTTGCTTCTGGGACTTTTTGACATTTTGTTATTTTTACCTAACCACGTAGCCATGTAGTACCTAAACAAGTTAACGCTAATGAAAATTACAAAATGTCAATCTAAAATGGGAGCTGGATATATTTTCGTGCCTTGTTACATTTTTATTTTATTTTTATTTGGTCAAAATTACATTTTGATTTAGTTGAGATGTGTCTAATCGCGTTGGCTTATTTTATTAATGACCGTGCTGTCAATATCAGTAGCCCTGCCGTGAATAAGTACCTACTGAAGAAAATGATTTGGATTTCTACAGGGCGTAAATACCTAATAAAATAGTGGTGATTTGTTTAGTTTTGTTATTAGGGTGATCAACTTTTTGTGTCTGTTATTGCCATAGTTACGGTCACCTGAGTTACGCTGGTCTTATGCTAAATTATGCTATTTAAACTATGCAAACACGCATTTTACTGGTGTTAATAAGGCCTTTCCTTAATAGGCCACCTACAGACATGGACTACATAAAAAACATATAAAATAAAAATAATAAATATCTTGGGACATCTTACACAAATCGACTTAGTTTAGTCCCACGGTAAGCTCAATTAAGGTTTCTGATGTGGGTACCAAGCGACGATATATATACGAGTAATAGATGTATACATATAGATAGATACATATAAAAAAATATTTACATAGACAGCTACGACCAAGAAACACATATTTGTAATAAATAAATACACAAATAATGCTCTCGCCGGGATTCGAACCTCAACCTCCAGCTATGATTATGATTAGCTATGATTTGAATGAAATATGAAATGTGTAACATACCTTTAAATAGGTACGAATATTTCGAGTAAGTACATTTGTGTTTTAACTGGCCAAAACATAGTTGTTGTGGGTACCTACCAGAAGCCATCTTTAATGTGGGCCCAGATTTCTCCAAAATCCATTTTTTTGCACAACACTACAATATTAGATACAACCAATTTAAGCAACTCGATACGAAATGATTATATTTTTATCAGTCAATAACACTTGTCAGGTTTAAATATTGGCTTGATATACTATCAGGACCGTATCTCTTTGATTTCCGTTTAAACATAAGCCATATCTCAATTCAAGTAGAGATTAGTTTCGCGTAGCGATGGAATCATTTATTCTACGCAAAGTAATTGATAATCTGAGTATTAGGCCCTAAGTAACTATAGGTCCGTCTCATATCAGTAGGTAACTAGGAGAAACTACGATTGTGGTTTAGCATGCAACCGTTATATGTATACGGAGATTTATCTCATTAGCAGACATAGTAGCAATGCATATCAGGGCAGCGTAGTGGAAATAATAGAATTTCTACGAACATTTTCTAGGGAGATAATCAATAAGGGTTCATAAGACTATTATTAACCCTATTTAACTATTGCACTTAGAATTGGGAAGAATACAGAAAGGTACAGTCGCCATCAGATATATCGTAGCGTCCGGTTATGGTAATAAAGGCGTGTTCAGATATTTTTGAACGCTCCGGAACGTACCTACGCTACGAAATATCTCATGGTTACTGTACGCGACAATGCTGCACCAAAATTGCTATAAAATTTACCTACGATGCGATGCCTGCTCATCATTCCCATCAATGATCTTGTCCAGTGCCACATAATGTACCTACCTATTAGCCCAATTGCCTAGTTTACACAAAACAAAAGCACACTTGGTAAACAATGTTCATTGAACATTACCTTAATTATTCTTTGTCAGTGGAGTAGTCATCAGTTCATCAGACAGTTTTTTTACTAAACTTACAACAATAAATATGTACGTGACATGGCCTGTGTCGAGCGAATGACACATAAAGAAATAAGTTTATATAAGGAAACAAGGATGTTTTCGATAGTGGCTGACCTTTCATCTCAGTAACTAACTGAACTGCTTTCTAAGAACTAAAATGACCTACTCGCCACCTTGCCATTAATTCAGATAGTGCTTGTCATCTTACGTTTAGACTCGTGTTACAATAATTAAGGATGTGACTGACGCGTAAGAAGGAATTAGCCCAATTAGATATCATCGTAGTTTCACACATAGATAGATAAAATCATGGTTAGTGTTGTAATTACCTGTGTATGTACCTACTTAATTGTTTTGGTAGGTAGGTATAGGTACCCGGCTTTGATTATTATAGACCTTTAAGCTTAAGAATTAGCCTTTAGATAATATGAAATGCTTCTATACCTCATCCACGATATCGAGCTAGTACCAGAAATCTCAGATGGCACGTAATTGGCCAGCGATAAGAGCGATGCATGTGCATCGGCTGGGTTTACATGGCGGCGAAAGTTCAGTCAACATTTGTCATTGTACGGTGCGGACGTGTTATAGAGCTCTCATCCGTCGTCATCGTCGACTAAGGAATTGAAGTGTCACTGACCATTATTTGATAAAAGATTGATGATGGGCAGCAGCGTCATCATAGTGGACACATTACTGCGATCGCCAATCCGCTTGCCCAGCGTGGCGATTATGGGCATTTACCTCCTATTGCGTCTATACGCATAGTTAATAGGAGAGGCCTACGTCCAGCAGTGGACTGTCATAGACTGATGACGATGATGATGATGATGATGAATCTATACTTTTAGTTTTTTACTTTTTAATTTATTTACATAGAATTCTAATAGTAGTTCCAATGTTTTTATGTATTAATAACATTACACAACACATAATAATTACATACATTTTTTTTTACTATCTATAATCATAATCATAATCACTCACTATAATAGTGTCTATTCAAGAAACTACAATAAAGTATCGGATTCAATTTGGAAACTAATTGCTAAGGAATAAAAATAATGATAGAATAAAAAATGTAAGCCGGCATGTAAGCCGAGGCCGACAGCAAGGTGCAAATGTTGACGCCCACTGCCCTTTTTTGTCCCTTTCATTTGCATACAAAAGTGCGAAAGAGAGGTCCCTATACTAGCTCGCTATCGTGGATCAGGTATAGTGACATCTAGAATGCTAGATAGCTACTTTGGCATGTTTCGGTACTACCTACCCCGTGGTATGTTTCCATTTCTCTCCGGATCAAAATTCAGATTATGATCTATTATACTATACCTACTGGGTAACGATTTAACCACAGATAGGTACATGTAAGTGGGTGAATCAACTTTTCTCTGTCTGTTATTACCATGGTTACGGTCGCCGAAGTCACGTAAGTTTTATGCATAATTATGATACCTACTCAAACTATACAAACATGCATTTTTCAGCTGTTAATAAGCCCTTTCCTTGTTGGGCCATCTACAAACATGGACTATATCCATGTTTGCATGAATAATTAAGTAGCATAATTTTGCATAAAACCAGCGTGACTCAGGCGACCGTAGGTAACCATGGCAATAACAGACAGAAAAAAGTTAATTCACCCATGTTTCACCCAAGTACACAACCAATTGAAACACTACCAATTGGAACTAGGTACCTAAGTATGTGTTCCTGATTCCTGAATGGAACTGAAATGGAAAACCATGTTATAAATTCGAATGTAAGAAAATAAATCTATTACTTCATGCTTCACCTTTTGACATGATTCTACACTAAATTAGCGTCAATTGTTTAGTGTGCCTACCTACAGTTGACATCAAAGATAATAATAACATGTTGAGTTGTTTGTTGCGAGCACAGATTAATTAAATATTTACATGATATTTTGTATTGGTAA